>WAAG01066243.1:5880-45276 GCA_013390105.1 Tichodroma muraria
TTACTAAAGATTTTTACATCAAAAAAGTGTATCAAAAGTAGTAAGAAAGAAAAAAAATAACAATAGTAATTAGTAATAGAGTATTAAAATGTAATTTAAAAAAGAAAATCTTTCAGTTCTGTCCTAATGTGCAAGAAAATTCCATGAAAATTTTACTTCCTGGACATAGCAGAAATTATCCTATCTGGCTCCCACAGCCACACAGAAGTCAAACCAGGGTCAGGCTGTCATTTATATTCATTTATAAACTGATATAAATCAAATACATTTCCTCCTGTCCCCGGAGCAGGAAGGGACACTGAAGTTTCACCTGACTGTTCTTCCCCAGCATTACTCAGTTCCTCGGAATCCTGGGGCCACAAGCACTCTCTTCTCTCTGCCAGAGAGGAAAAGGAAAACCAGCTCCTGACACTGATGGTCTTTGCCATTTTTAACAGGCAGGTCACACCAAAACAGGTGAGAATTGCTTAAATCCCAGGATAACAATCATTAATTAGAAAATTCACTGACACTGTGTATCAACTTCGTGCTAATCCATCCAAGAGATGATTTGAACCAAAGACACAGCACAGAATTCAGCAGGAATATATGTTCCATTTCTTCTTCTTCTTCTTCTTCTTTTTTTTAATCTTAATTTTGTTCCATTGATTCCATTAATTTTTTTTGCTCTTGTGTTTCCACATGGTATTTTAATCGATTGCTCGGGGGTCTGATGGGATGTTTAGGCAATAGAACACATGGAGAGGTTTGCAGAGCCATGCTGGACAAACTCACAGGGCCACAGTTCCCACTACCTTTGAAACAGGGATAAAAATCCATATTTTTCTAATGCACTTCAAGATCGACAGATGAGAACCCCATGCAAGAATTCCTGTCAGCTGTTACCCTCTCACCGAGTATGGTCATGTTGGAATATTACCCTTCCTGACCTCTCAAAATAACACAAAATTGAAATGAAGCAGTAATTGTATGATTATAAAATGTCACTAACATCAGATAGTAAGAAAAGATTACTTAATTAAAGGAAGTTTGCTCTTCAAAGGAGGAAGAGATCAGATTCATTCACAGATATTTATATATTTAATTTAGTTGTGCAAAGAGATGATGAGTGTACAGATCTGCTCTGGGGAAGAGTTTAGACTCATTCCCAGATATTTATATATTTCATTTATTTGTGCAAAGAGAAGATGAATGTACAGGTTTTTGCAGGTACAGATCTGCTCTGCTTCTCCTCAGCCCCTCTGAAGGAGCATGGGCACATTCACAAGTGCCAGAAAATGGAAGAGGCTCCTCTTCCCCTTCAAATGCAAGGGACAGAAGTAGCACAGTAATGGATGGACGGGGCTGCCTCTGACATCACACCTGCAAACCAGATCTGGCTGACATCTCTCGTTGTTTGGGATGAGCTGATGGATGATTTGTGCTGGGAATTGCAGTGAAGGGAGACTCGGGGCCCCATGTTTGCCGTTTGCCTCCAGAGGAGGTGGCAGAAGTGACAAAAGCAGTTTGCCAAAGGTTATCTCACTGCTGGAAAAGCCCGAAGTTCCAGTGGCTTCCCAGTGCCCTGCATTTTACAGGCCGGGAGGGGAAAGCAGGTGCAGCTACGCAAGATAAAACCATTTCTCCAGCATTCCATCCTCAGTTCCAGCTGGCATTTCAGTGCTGAGCAGCACAGAAATAACAGCACAGCCCCAAGTACCTCCTTAATAACTCAAATAAATCACAGGGATGACAAAACAAAACCAGGAAGGCTTTCACATGGGAACATCTTCAGGAGAGGACAACACCTGCAGCTGCCTTTGAGAAAAAATAATCCTTGTGGGCTCCTGGACTCAGCAGACACATTCCCAGAGCATTCCCAGAGCAGTGGGACCTCCTGGCTCTTGTCTAAAGCTCCTGCCAAGGTCTGATCACAGCAGGTGCTTCGTGTTCATCAGTGCAAACAACACCACTTGCCATGTGTGAAGCCTCAGCTCTGGTTGGGAGGCAAGTTAAACACAGAGGAATCCAGGGATTCAGCCTGTTTTATCCTGGAATGGGATGGGAGAGGCTGAAGGCTATAGGAAGGTTTGTTTTAGGGGGGGTTACAATTTTTTTATCTCTACAAGCTCTCTGAATTGTTTGGTTGTGCCTGGCAGCTTGCCTTCCACAACAAGAATTGAAACTGTTATAATGAGAAATGGAGAAAATTACAGTATTTCAAACTCTGCTTATTTCTCTGAAAAAAAAAAAGAAAAAAAGAAAAGGGACAAAAACCTCAGGAGGCTTTTCTTTTTTTAATAGCTGAATGACTAAGAAAGTTCCCTCTCTAGTAAGTCTGTCTTTGCTTTTCAGTCTCTTACAGACATTTAAATGTCTGACAAATAGATTATAGACTACTTGTTTTAAGAGTTTGGGGGAAAAACAAAGCTCAGATCTGTAGTACTTTGAAAGACAAGCACAATATTTGGTCTGCACAGCTTGTGGCACCTATTAAAACCTTCATTAAAGCACCAGTGACAAACTGCTGCTGTCAGGGAGAAGTGATGCTGAGCACTCTGCAATACTTGATGGTACAGTTGCCCACACAGTCATTATGACCATGTTTTCATTCTGCTCTGTACTGAAAAAATATAGGCACCTGCTAGAACATTTTGATATAAGTTGGGCTAGTTTTAGCTAAAAGAGCCCATCAAACATTTACATGGAGGTGAGAACTATAGGTACACTCATCACCTGAGTGGAAATCCATTTGGAAATTACCAGTGGGAAAAGAGAGCAAACCTTTAAATAATTTCTTTCCACATTTACGTTACATAATATTTTGAATGCATTAAAGCTGTGCAAGTGCCACTTTGTATAATATAATTATTCTTATAAACTTCCGAACACAAAAGTTGTTGTTTCAGGTTTTTCAGTGTACAAATATAGAAAAATTAACCTAAAACAAGTTTGTGCAGTATTCTGCACAGCAGCTACACAGAACTTAGAGCTCTGATCTATGGAGAGCTTCCTTCATTACCCACAGAAAACCAGCAAAGCCTTTTAATCTGAGTTGTTCATTGCTTTGTGCTCCTCCTATGGAGCTTTTTGGGTCTGTTCCACACACTTCATAGGAGAGGGAGAGTGCTGTGAACAGACGCCCAGAGCAACAGGGTGCTCTTATCCTTCTCCTTCCCATGTTTCCTTGTTGAAAAAAGAGTATGATGCTCTCTCTACCCTAAAAACTTGCTAACTAATCTCAATATTTTTGGAATATATTTATTGTTGTCATGAAGTAAATTTGCTCAGACATCTCCTTGCAATCATAAAAATCAATACTAAGCTTATACTTTGCTCTGCAAAACTCATGGTTTTGCCAACTCTCTGATACCTCATCCTGCAAAATTTCACGGTTAATACTTACTAATTTTTCTTTATTGGCTCTACTATTTCATAAGCCCAAAACTTACTTGATAGTGAGTGCTATTTTCCTTTTTTTCTCAAAGTTTGAATATTATACCTCATTTTCCCTCCTTGTTTAATGAACGTTCAGCAACAAGAGAGGTAACAAATGAAAAGACAGATTGTACCGGCTTTGTATCACCACTTGCAAGTTACTAGAATCACTCACTATTAAAGAGAAAATTCAGAATAAATACCAGCTTGTTACTTCCAGCTACAAAACAAAGGAATTTTTATAGAATCAGTGGCAGTTGGGCACTGCCATTTTAACAAGATTATGAAGCTCATCCAATGCAGCCTGCCTGCTTTCAGTGCAGTTATAACTAAAGAAAAGTTTGAGATAATGTGGTGCTGCCCCATACCTAATAGCACTGGCTGGATTCCTCCTCATCTAAGTGGAACATCCTGGAAATGTATGCCTTCCAAAATTTAATAATTAAACCCCCACCACCTGGTCACAGAAATTAAAGTCTCATTACTGCTAAGGCAGAGCATTTTTACACAAGTGAAAAAGTATAAATAAGATTCACACCACATCAAACACGACGACAAACATATCAGCACTCCACCTGGATCTAATAATCTTATTAAGTTGAGCTTATAAAAACCTAGTTTATGATATAGATAAAAAAAAATAATTGAGCCATGCACTATTACTGCTAGAACATTCATTTGTGCATCCCCACACCTGCATTCCAGACTTTAACTGATGCTTTACCTGAGAAATTCTAGTTTGTGAGTAAAATCGAGGGTTTGCCTTACGAAGAGCAAAATTATAATTGTGGGAAAAAAAACCCTGTCTAAATCAAGTACAGAGGAAGCATTATTTAGCCCAAAATCCCAGGGTCTGGGAGGTGTGGGAGAATGCAGAATTCTGCCAGAGGTACCTGTTTGCAGAGGTGCCAACTCCTCCTGTGTTGGGATTCAGCATCTCCTCACACAACCCACCAGCTGTGCACTCCAAATCAGATTTGTCACATTCCCTGATCCCACATTTCACATAACACAATGTAAAGAGACAGCAGATTGATCTTCCTAACCGAGGGAATCTCTCCTTAAGCAATGTGAAACCATCATTAAGTGGAAAAAATCTCTGGTAGTAGTGTGGTGAAGTGAATGGAGCACTTCTGTGTCCTTGTCTGGCATCATCAAGCCAAAATTCAAGATTGTCTTTACCAATAAAACTGAATTCCTTAAGAATTTTCCAGAATTTCTATGAAGTTACAACAGTAGATTTTTTAATTTGAGGGAGGAAAAGAAAAAGAAACAACTTACAGTTGTCTTGTAAAAACGAGCGAGTGCTTCATAAACAGGGTTCTGAGTCACATAACCAGCTGGGTCTTCTCGTGTTGGCTAATCAATCTTGATTTCAAAACTGGAAGAAAGAAAGAAGATAATTAGACTTGACAAACCCCAGAGAATCAAGCAAATTAATAGAACAAACAAGGATTGATCTAAAGGATACCCCACAGGAGAAACAGATCCAAGAGCAAACATCCAGTGTCATAAATAGTTACGGACATTTTGCAGTAAAATAAAGTGATTAAAAAGTTCCAACTCTGTGGCCAAAGATGTGAATTAAAAGCTTGGAAACACAGGCCTCAGTCCAAATGATATCTCTTCTTACCCATTTCTCAGAGCTGTAGCCCTCTGGCCTGTCGTATTTATAAATAAATGTGATTTTTAATATTTTTGGAGACTGAAAACTTCACGTGTGTGCTGTGTCTGTGTGAGAGGGAAAGGCTGGAAGAGAGGACAGGAGCAGAGGGGAGACATTCCCCTTGTTTTCTTTGCATGACATAAGAACTTGGAAGGGAATAATTGAGAGGTCTTGAGGTCAGCACAGAGATGCCATCGTGAATAAGTGACGTTCTGGCTGGTTCCATGAGAGACGCTCAGGAGGATGCAGGGAATGACAGGAGGCAGTTCTGCAAGGAGAGGCCCTCCTTGGACGAGATGCAAGTGTTCCACCCACTACACCGTAAGGAGAGACGAAAAGAAATCCCTTTTTCATGTTTTGGTGTTAAAAGGGAGCCGTTGCACTCTGGCACGGTGCCATTTTTGACCCAAAGCATAAAATTGTGTTCAGCTCCTCTCGTGTCAAAGCACAGCATATGGCAGAGCCCGAGGGGACACTCCTGGGAGAGCAAACATCCACTTCTGACTTGTAAGTTCCAGCTAATGATCAATTCATCACACCCCTCAGTAAATCACGTTTGGATTCAGCTTGCAAGAACCGGATTGTTTAAGGCCCTTTGAACACCATGTGAAAACATCTTTCATTATAAATGAGGATTTCCCTGCAGACACCAGTAAAACCATATCTGCCTCATCTTGGATTAGCATAGAGTGAGCTTCCTCATGCTCCTGCCACTAAGTGCCAGCTCTGCCAGGTTTTGCACGTCATGGGCTTTATTCAGTCTCCACCTTGTGCCCAAATGAGCACTTAAACAATCCAAACACATTTAAGTCCCATATTGCTGGCATTTGTAGGACTTGTTTTATGTAAAGCAACATCCCTTAAATATTCTGACTATAACTTAGGTCGGTTCAGTTTGTACAGTTTATCTGGGACTTCCAGGACATGGACCCCATTCCTTTGTAAACTGTGTTTCAAATACATTGTGAAGTTTAATACATAACACAGTGTTCCAGGACCACCCAATGCCACACAATGTCTCCAGACTTTCTCTTCCCTCCTGTCTGTGGAAATCAGTGGGAGCTGAGGGATGAAAAGATGGAGCAGCCCAGGGGAGAAGGACTTGGAGGTGCTGGTGGATGAGAGGTTGGACATGCCCCAGCCACGTGCTGGGACCCCAAACCCCCCTGCCCGGGGCTGAGCCCAACGTGGGCAGCAGGGGAGGGGGATTCTGCCCCTCTGCCCCTCGGGTGAGCCCCCACCTGCAGAGCTGCTCCAGCCAGAGCAGTTCTGCCAGAGCAGAGGGGCGGAGGAAGCACCAGGATGAGCAGAGGGATGAAGCAGCTCTGCTAGGAGGAGAGGCTGGGATCGGTCAGCCTGGAGAGGACAAGTTTGGAGTGACTGAACTGTGGCCCTGCAGTGCCTGAAAGGACTTCAGGAAAGATGGAGAGAGACTCTTTAAAAGAGCCTGGAGGGACAGGACACAGGGAATGGCTTCCCACTGCCAGAGGGTAGGGAGAGATGGGATATTAGGAAAAAAATTCTTCCCTGTGAGGGAGGTGAGGCCCTGGCACAGGGTGTCCAGAGAAGCTGTGGCTGACCCTGGATCCCTGGAAGTGCCCAAGGCCAGGTTGAACATTGGGGCTTGGAGCACCCTGGGACAGTGGAAGGTGTCCCTGCCCATGGAGGGGTGGAATGGGATGATCTTTAAGGTCCCTTCCAACCCAAGCCAGCCTCTGATGTGACTCCATGATATTTAAAGCCGAGGGATGCACTGCCTTGCGCTGCCCCAACGCAGGGCACTGACCGTGAAAGAAGATCACACCAAACCTGCCTGCCAAAACCAGGAACCTACTTAGGACCCAGTCTGAAATTCTAGCCTCAAGACCTTGTCTACCAAAGAAAATACGACTTTTGGAACAGGGTTCTAACCAAGTATTTACTATCAGGCTGTACCACCAGGTGGCAAGATTGCAAAATAAAGGAATTTTTAAAATTGTTCCCATAACCCATTCTGTCAGGGCTACTTCAAGGACCCCTTGCTGGGCCGTGGCAATTGTTTTGGGAGGACTCAGACGAGCACTTCACATGTACCCACACGGGTCTGTAAATAAAGTATTTTAACTTTTCTCAGTCACTCTTCATGTAGTCAATATTCACTTGCAACACGAGATTCCCAGTCATGAAAAAGGAAATTGTGGCCACCAGCTGCCCTTCTTTGAAGAACTTGGTTTTCCTAGTTTTCATCCTGCTCCCTCTTTCACTGATAACCAGTTTAACCTTTCAAAAAGAACCTAAAACCTGACATGACTGCAGGGAACCACATAATAAATGGGAATACAATTCAAAAAGATTAATAAAATTACAAAGGGAGAGTAAAGGCTTTACGCAGTGTACTTAAAATCATTTGGGTATTTTTTTTTCACATATATTTTCGTTTCTGAGGTTATATCCCAATTATCTGTAAACCAAGACACAGGGCAGTTCTAAGTTTTACACTAAAGGCGTGCCATGGACACATGAGCTCAGTTTAAAGGGTTGAATTTTATAACACGTTAGTTTACAGCCCACTTTAATTCAAAATTTAGCAAAAATATAAATCTCCAGTAACAACCTGGAAAACTCTCTCTCTAATGCCTCACCCCTAGATCACAAAGGACACCATGGGCACCCAGTCCACATTATGTGATTTATTTACATCTCTACACACACAGATAGATACATGGCTAAATAACAGGATATAAAATATTAGTAAAGCAATATTGGTAACCAGATAAACTGGTAACCAGACCAAGCTGGTGAGAAACTCTATCTGACCCTGAGATTTGCAACACACAAAAAAACAATGATTCCAGAAATAGTTTAGGGACTTTTTCCTCCCCTTTGTAGCATTGCACCTGCTCCATAACACACAGCTACACTTCACAGATGCTTAAAATATTGTCATTATCCCTGGAGCTAGAAGAAATTAGGTAGGTGTAAAATAATCAGAATGTCAAGCACATTAAATGTCAAGCATAAATAAGAACCAAAATTGGAATCTCTCAAAGATGCTGGTACTCCCACAGTTGGGCAAAAAGTGTTAACTTCAATAACTGCCACCATTTGGGACTTGTATTATTATACAAACCACAAAATTCTCTGCCTTAATGGCATCAGCTTGAAAGATGATTTGGCATTAGAAAGTAGAAGTAAATGTTATCCAAAACATCAAGAAAACTACCTGCCCCAAAATAGATTTTTATTTGAGACTCTTCAATTCAAACACTCCAGGGTATTGAAATTAAAAAGAGAAATAAAAAATCCAAAAGACTTTGCAGGAGAAGGGAGGGATGAGTAATACATGAGCCTGTGTTACATGAGATGGGACCGAAAATATAAACTGCAAAATAAACTGCCGAGTTATGTTCCTTCAACCAATAAAACAAAATGACTTGTTCAATCAACTTTTAATTCCATAATCCAGTCATCATGAAAATTAAAACCAAGCACTCTTTCCCCAGTGAATACATACTAACCAAATATTTAAAAGTGAAGATACCTACAAACTAAATTAGATTGGAAACTCTTTTAAGAGAGATTTGCTTTCATCTAAGTTCATACCATCCCAGCATAGAGTCAAGTCCAGAAATCTACACTGTAGTTAACTAAAATTTAAGCTTGAAAAAATTATATTAGAACTCACGAAGCACATTATGCCATGCTTAGGGAGTAACAACTATTCTGAAATATCCAATGAAGTCCACACAAGTGCTTTGGGGTTTTTTTGTCTGAAATCAACATCTCCTTTTCTTTCCACATTACCCATTTAACTTTCTACTTGAACAGCACGACCAAAGCAGCTTTACGGGAGATTCAGATCTTGGGAATGGCTTTGCTTAGAGGGCTTCAGCTGAGAAATTCCCTGGGAAAACTTTGTGGCCCTGAAGAAGCCGTGACCCCATCACAGAGAGGTTTGCGTGGCCAGAACACGCCACAAAACACTGAACATTTACATGTTCATGCAGAAGAGATTCATACCCTTGGACAGAGGCAGGATGAAAACTTTTCTCATCTCTGCTCATCCTTTCAGCCGTGGGGCAATAGCTCTTCTCTTTCTGGGAAGAGCTGGAACAGAACCAATGGATTGACACGTGGATCAAGAGGAACAGGCTGAGGTCACCAGAGCATTTGGCCCCATCCAGAGGAATCTGCCAGCCCAGGGGAGCAGTGACGTTGATCTGATTTGCAGCAAGCGAGCACCCAGGTTAAAGCACCTGCAAGGAACCGTGTTCCTGAGGAGGAAAAACATCCCAGGGAGCCAAACTTTAAAACTCCAATCTTGCTTTAAAGCTGCAGAAAACCCCGCGCACGTCATAGCTCTACCAGCATGTACTGTACCTTGTTTCAGATTTACAGAGCACAAGAGAAAACACTCGACTCACAAATTTATCCAATTTTACAATGAATTGATAGAATCAGGGCAAGACAGATTTACTCCCCTGCTTTAAGGAATGAAGGCTCTCTGGAGCCTTCTGTTTGGGACTTGCTAACATGCAGTGCCAGGATTACCATGCCAGCCTAAGCCTCTGCTTCAAATCCCAAACTAACAAGAAAATACAAAGTATAAAGGTATTAATAACTGGAGTTTAAATTACATTAAAGGCTTTGCTGGCTTTCTTCTTTGCCTTATGAAATAGTAAGAAAATAGGAAAAAACCTCCAAAATTTTATATGTAAAATGAGGCAGTGCCATAGAGGTGAGCACATTTTCTTAAGGGCTTCATGAAAATAATATTTTCTCTTCCTAGAGAGTACTGTGTTCCAGCCACAGACTCAGGCAACTGAAGTATGTGTTCACATTAAAAAAAAAATAAAATAAAATCCTCTTCATGTTCAAGAACACTCTCTAAAGCACTCACTCTATAAAAAGAAATCTGAGAGAGTACATACACCTGATTTATTTCAGGAACCAAACAAAAATAACAAGAGTGCCACCTATCCTTCATTAGGAATAACAGAACTTCCCGTGGACTGACCTTGCTGCTAAAAACCCTGCACAACAAAACCTGACAGCTAAGAACATATAAAACTCTCCATCTGGGCAGAAACATGGGGGAAAAAATGCAAAGGAGTGTTGCATGGAAAAGCCAGATTAAAAAGAAATACAGGAAGAGGAGGAGGACTTGAGAAAAATAAATCTGTTAGGTATCAAAAGTATAAAATCCAAAAGATTAAACCCAGGAAAACTAAAGATCTTTTAAAGCTTGAGGCCACATTTTGGGTTTCAGTAATGATTTTATGAAAATAAGTTTGTGTGTAACATGAAACAAGCAAACTTGGTGTAGAAGAAGCTGCTGTACAGAGGCAGCAGCTGCCACTGAACAGGAGACAGGGAATATTTATCCAGAGCAGATGACTGGAGCAGCTGATAGAGGTGGGAGGGTCATTATTTTTCTCTTTTTTTGAGTTTATAGAGATATAGGAGTAATAGAGATGAGCAATCCTATCACCTATACCAGGAAAATAAAAATAAATTATTATAAACACATAGGTAAATATATTTTATTAATAAAAAAGGAGGAAAGTTTTCCTTTTTGGTAAAGGGAAGTCATGGTTCGTGACCTGCTATGTACACATGGGTGAGGGAAAATCCATATAATTGCATCTATTAAAATCCAATGGATATTTGTAGGCTTTCCAGACTGCCTCCCACAAAGGGAGTCGCATGAAAACTAAGCCACTGTGAGATAATACAGAAGGCCTTTGCTTTTCAGAAAAATCTGGTGAAAATACGGGAACCAGAGCTCAGTTCTCCCTGCAGTGGACAGAGCAGAGCTCTCCAGGGATGTGAAATGGAAAAGGAGCAGCAGCAGAGCCAAGGGAAGGGGGCAATGTTCTTCCTGGAAAGTGAGGAGGGGCAGCCATGGAGAAGAGTGAAAAGACCTTTCCAGCTGCAACTGGACATTAAGGCAGGAGGTGGATTTCAACACAAATCCCCACAACACAATAAACACCTGAAAAAACAGACCCTAAAGGTACTGCTCAAATAGGGGAGCTCTGAGCTGATCCTCTCCCCAGAGAAGTGAGGCTGGGATAAAACAGTGACATGAAACATGACCTTACACAGGACAATATCCCTCCCATTTTCACACAACCACACAGAGCAAAAAGCAGTCAAATATTTGTCACCTCTCCTATGGAGACAGCCTGGAAAAGACTCCAGGGAGACTTCAGAGCCCCTTCCAGTGCCTAAAGGGGCCCAAGGAAAGCTGGAGAGGGACTTGGGACAAGGGGGAATGGCTTAAACTGACAGAGGACAAAGTCAAATTGGATATTGGGAAGGAATTCCTGGTAGGAGAGTGGTGAGATCCTGGCATAGGGTGTCCAGAGAAGCTGTGGCTGTCACTGGATCCCTGGAAGTGCCCAAGGCCAGGTTGGACACTGGGGCTTGGAGCACCCTGAGAGAGTGGAAGATGTCCCTGCCCATAGCAGAGTGGAGTGAGATGATCTTTAAGGTCTCTCCCAACCCAAACCATTCCTAATCCACGATCCACTGCCTGTAGGTTGGTCAGAAATCTCTTGATGATAAAGCAATATTTTTTAAATCAAGTGGACAGCCAATGCTGACAGCTAAACAATCATCCACACTAAATTTCCCAGGAAACTGAGGTGTGAGACACCAAGCTCCAGGAAGCATTGCTTGCCAAGCAGATCTTCCTCAGAGACATGATTTACAGGATAAACGAAATGCAGTGTCGTGTTGGAAAGTAATGGAGGTTACCTCAAACCTGTCAAAATTCACAACTTCAACCTCCCCAGAAGTATTGCAACTGCTTTACCGTAGGAAAAAGGTGGGAAAGAGTCCAAATGAGTACTGCAACCTCTCCAAAGAACACAACGTGAACTCAAATAAAGATCATTCTGTCAAGTTCTCCAGCAGAAGATCCACAGTGAGAAGTCCTTATGGATTGATTTACACATAAAACAGTGAATGATAGTTTATCTATTGAGGGAGCTCTGCTCCAGTGGTTTATATCATATCAGTCCCTAAGTATAATTATAGCTATATAATCAATCAGGGACTGCATGTTATTTTACTCCCGTACAGCTCTGTTTGGAACCACATCCAAGACATATAAAATTGTACTCCAGTTACAGCTTTAAGAAATCTGCTGTATGGTCTCACCAGAGAAGTTTCAGAAGGATGCTATTAATAAGTATTGAGACAAATACAAAGAATGGCAAAAAAACAGAAGTGTGAAAAATATTTCCCATTAACATGTGCATATGGTTTCACTCAAAACAAATTTTCTTGCAAGAAACATGTTTATATAACAATATTAAGTTGTTACATTACCAAACTGTCTGTAAGTTTATAATGGTGCCGTTTTGATTTAGGCACCGTAAAAATTTCAGCTGGAAGGCAAAAATTTCAAATATATACAGAAATTCATAATATATATATAATATAATGGAAGTAAAGCCCTGGAGGAAAACTATTTGAGAGAAAAATGATAAAGACAAAAGAAACAAAGTGTTGTTTCTGAGCTCCTAATGGACACCAAAAGCCCAAGGAAAGAGGAGGGACATTGAGATTTGGTCTCTACCTGATGCATAAAACACATCCATTAATTGTTGCCAGTGCACTTAATCTCAAATTCTTTATGCAAACTTGCAATTTTGAGTGATTTTTAGAAGCCCATCAAGCAGCAGGGGTCACCTGTCCCCAGGCATTGTTTGAGCACCCAAGTCCCTGTCGACATTACCAAAGCATTATTTGAGTATCCAGCTGCAACAGGATTTTTAAGCAATTTTTAATCCAGCTCCATGCTTAGATGAAATAAACAATTTGTATAGAAGGTTCTGTTGTAAATGTCAAATTTTTTTCTTGGCATTTACTTGCTTTTGGGATCAGGATTAGCCTTCATGCTATGCAGGACTGAAGCGGAACTGATACGTGATAATGCTAAAAATGTAACAGTGCAGGAATTTCTATGTATGAGCATTAACAGGCAAGACTTACCCAAGGAAATGACCCAAACTCTGTGATTTTAACACTTCTCACTGCACCAAAGGAGAGATGAACACAGGCCTGTTATGATTCCCCCGATCCTGTGAAAGCTGGGAGTTACTTCTGATGGAGGAACAAAACCACCCAGAGCAGGCAGGAGACGGCTGGGCTGCTTGGGTGGGGAGCCCTGGCACAGGGTGCCCAGAGCAACTGTGGCTGCCCCTGGATCCCTGGAAGTGCCCAAGGACAGGGTGGACGGGGCTTGGAGCACCCTGGGACAGTGGGAAGTGTCCCTGCCCATGGCAGGAGTGGCACTGGATGGGCTTTGAGGTCCCTCCCAAGCCAAGGAAGCTCAGGGGGTTTAAAAAGCACTTCCCTGCTTGGACAGGCAAACCCCAGAACCACGTGCACATGCTGGTGTTTAAAGCCCTGCCCTGAGCTGCTAACCCAGCCTTGTACAGGCGTAATTCTGGAATTTATGGCACTTAAGGAAAGAGCAGGTGGGAAAATAAGACAACTGCTCAGTAGCAAGAATGTTCTTGGAGCTGTGAATTGGAGGAAGCACAATGGCACACCCACGCTACTCGGGGCAGAGTGACACTCATCTTTTGGGAGGCAGGGATGCTGAAAGAGAAGTAAAAGAGAGAAAACTCTCCAGGAGGAAAAGCTGATGCATGAACCCTCCCAGCAGGTGTTCAGTGGTGGGAGAAAGACAGGTGCTCTCAGCATTGTCTTCTACCACAGGTAAATTAGATTGCAAGAGTATTTCTCATTATTTTCAGAGATCAAAAGGATAAGCATGAATCCAGTGTAACAACTTGTTACTCTGGGAAACAAAAGGGGTACATTTGTCAGCAGCTATACATGTACATTATCATTTCAGAAGTGACACACTAAATATGGATTATTGTGCTGGGAAGGAGCAGAACCATCCTGCAGCACCATCCATATTGAAGCTTTCCAGGAGGGCATCTGAGTAACTGCAGTCAAAAAATTGTAAGGAAAAATCCAAACCCATTATATTCAGTATTTATACTTGTTTATGACACTAAATATTTACTCTTTGCTCTCAGATTTGAAAATATCAGATGCAAGGCTTTTTGTTTCTTATCTAGCAAACACATAAGAATAAAAATAGATAAATCCCCCAATAGCACCCAGGGCAGCCAAAGAAAAAGGACAGACTCTTCATATATATATATATATGTATAAGAACAAGCAAGCACCAAGTTCAAAACTCCTCATCTCCCTCCAACTCCAGTCAAGCTAAATGGAAAGGCCACTTGGAAGAGGGAGTCCCACACGAGTTGATTTGCTCTGTGGATTGCAGGAAGTGTTTGAGACCATTTCCCTGGAAAAGCAGGTCACTCTCCAGCCCTGAGCAGCAGCATCCTCCCGAAGAGCCGAGAGCTCTCTCATCCTCACCAAGTTAGACCAGAGTCACCATGGCTGCTTTTCCAGACTTTCTCACTGTGAATGTCTAAAGCAGCACATCCTGGACACTGCAGCACCAGTAGTGTGGGAATAAATGTGACAGATGAGTTTACAAGGTTCTCTGCAAAACTTCTTTGTGATCAAGGCAGTTTTCATTGTCTCCTCCCTCTTTACAGCTGTTTCTGTGTGCACTGCAACTCTGCAACCCTTCTTTCCCTCACACGATTACCCAAAGTCACCAATAAAGCACAAACTGCTCAGTGAGCTGCTGCAGATTGCTAAATGATGGCCTTGCACAAAGCTCATCAGCCTGACTTGGATATTGTAATCACCAATAATAATTTAGATATTTCATGCAAAATGCCATCCTATTCCCCTCTCAGAATTACCAACCTGCAAAAACTTTCCTAAGCCCATCTGAATCAGTTAGAAATAACAGGTTCATTTCTTTCCAATTAATTCAACCTGGCTTAGGAAAAAAAAGGCGAATTTTATTTTCCTCTGAAACAGTGGCAGTTCCAGATTTCTAGTACTTGAAAGAGTCTCTGTACAAGTAATGATACCTGCCCAAATGTCAATTCCTTTAAAATTAGCACCTAAAATTAAAAAAAAAAACAGCTTCCATATCCTGAAGGATTTCCTCATCTGCTTTACTCCTCAAGGGTTTGCTGTAAACGAAGTGAAGAAAGCTAATAATGGGGCATATGAAAAAATAACCCTCCTGACCTTGTTCCAGGAGGAACAGATTTTTAAAAGGTACATGCAAGGTACAAAAAAGTACACTGAGAGCAGCAGTGAGGTGCCTCAGTTCCCCCAAGCAGGACACGGCCCAGAGCTGTGCTCAGCGGCAGCTCTGCGTGCAGGGAGCAGACAGGCGGATCCCCAAACCATCAGGTTAAGTTTATCTCCAGCTGGCACGTGGAACATCCACTTGCTACAGCGAGACCAGTCCCAAACAGTTTGTGTCTTTCCCCCCCTCCCTTCCAGCTTCCTGGGAAATTGCAGCTGCTTGGCCAGCTCCGTCTGGGCACGGCGTTTTATCGGTTCAGCGTGGCTGGAGCGCGGGGGCAACGCGAGACGCCAGCTCAGGGCGGTACAAATTGTGACTCCCTGCCTTCTCCAGGGTGTCCATCCTGTCACACAGCAGGGGGATATCGAGTATCCCACAGGCAATTCCAAAAGCAGTTCAAGGACTCGCGCCTAATTCTTGAAGCAACCCCATTTTTTCACGGAGGAACTTCTGACTGGGAGCTGTCAGGCCTACATTTCTCTGCAAAGGATTTATGGCTGGGAAGAGAAGACAGGAAGGCCATGAAGAACTTCTTCTCTGGTGAAGGTACCCAGACACCAAGCAGCCATTTGGGAAGCAGAGAAAACTGAAATTGAATTTAAATTCTTCCCTGTGAGAGTGGGCAGGCCCTAGTGCGGGATGCCCAGAGAAGCTGTGGCTGCCCCTGGATCCCTGGGAATGTCCAAGGCCAGGCTGGATGGGGCTTGGAGCACCCTGGGACAGTGGAAGGTGTCCCTGCCCCATTCTAGCATTCTGTGATTCTATAAAGTCCCCTGATGAGCAGGAACATCTCAGTGCCAAGATTTGCCCTAGGAACAAAAATCCTGTTCATTAATAATCTGCTCTCGTCACCATTTATTGTCCCTAACTCCACTCTGCTCTTGAAGTTTGGACCCAGAGAAGATGAATTTCACATAAGAGGGAAAACTGGAATGGAAACAGCCCTTTGTAAATGGTGGATCTGCATTACATTCTGAAAATTCTTCTTAGAAAATGACAGACAGCTACAGTCTGAGGCATTGGATGGATTGTGTGAATGCTGCCAAACTGCAGAGAACTCAAAAGGTCAGGACAAAGACCTGAAAGGAAGATGAGGAGGCAATCACATTACTCCTCAATTTTCAACAAAATGAGAATTTCTAAAGTATATATGATGCATTAATAATTTCCAACTTAAAGATTATGCAAATGCTGAGGAAAACAGGTCTAGTAGTAAAACCCACTTTGCTCTTCAGGCCATTAAAGCAACCAAACACTGGAGTCCTCTTTCACTTCTGCCCCCAAGGAACCTTGGGCTCAGCTTTGCTGGCAGAGCTGTGTGGAGTTAGTCCTCACTGCTTAAACCCTGCTCAGCCAAATGCAGCCCAACAGCCTCGTGCTGGCAGCTCTGACCATCCAGAACCACAAGTCAGGCTCTGTCCTAACTTGAACACTCACCTGAAGAGCAACTTAAACATACATAATTTTATTCAGAAGATGGTCTTAAAATCACTGTTAAACTAATTTAATGCAGGGATTACTTTTTAATGTGCTCCTAATTTTCCCTTATCAAGGTCCTAGAGAATGATTTCAAACAATTGTACAAATATAAGCACCTCTTATTTAAAACCAGAACAAAATTGACAAAACATTCCCATCTAATTGTAAGTGGCAGGAATAGCCATCATGGAAAGAAAGCAAGGCTTGATTTACTTATCAGGAAATAAAGCAACTCACCAAACATCTGAAAACACAAAAATGTGTTGGGAATGATACGAAAAAAATATCTTAATTGAAAAATAATGGCTTGTCTGAGTTTTATTTTCTTTGCATCTTTTAAAAGAAAATTCAGACAGCTCTGCACTCAGATTGAATCTAAATATAATTGCAGTACATCATGATGGTTCTCACAGCAGAGATGACATATCAGTGGCAAGCAGACCCTGATGTGGATTAGGATAGTGGGCAAGACAGAGGGGAAAAACAGAGCTCTCCCCTGCACAGCATTTTTCATGCACACTGTACATCCCCACAATCAAACACCACAGTCACCTTGCTGAATAATGAATAGCAAAATGAAGAGAATTAAGGAGCAGCAAGCAAGGGAGACAATATTCAAGCTGACATTTGCAATGAGAGGAAGTCACTGAGAGGTTCCCAGTGGCTGCTCCAGATGGCTGCAGCTATTTTGGCCAGACTACCTGGCCAGGACAGAGCTGCAGTGAGGTAAGCAGAAGGGGACAGGAAGAAAGAAAGGAACGAAGGGAAAAAAGCAAGCACTGAAAATGGGATTTGGAGCCTGTAGGCCACCTAATTCTAGACCTTGTGAATAAGAGAAAGTTACAAAATAAAATAGTAACTCACCATTTAGGAAAAGGAAACCAACTATCACATTAGACACAGAAATTTCTTTTGGCCACAGTATGGATTCATTATCTCTCCCATGCCTGGCTTTCTATAAACATAATTAAATTGACTATTTCTTATGAGTAAATCTTACATGTGCTTTAGGCCACACAAAACATCTTGCCATCTAATTGTATTTTTCATCTGCACTTTCCCCCATCGAGCTCCCTTGCAGAACTGGGAAGAAAGGAAAAGCCCTTCTGTATAGATTCATCTTTTTTTTGTTTGTTTGCCTTAAGGTCCAGTGCATATTCTAGCTGTCAAAAGTGATTTCCCTGCTCACTGAGCAAATATTCTCAACAAGGATTTTCTTTTTTATTTCCTATTATTAAACAATGATTTTACAGACACAGGTAATAGAAATGCAGGCAGGTCGGAGTGCATCAAAGATTTCTCTCTGGGCAGGAAGTCAAGTTTCATTAAATATAAAAATGAGGTTTATGTAAGTGGAACACAGGGTTGTTGCAAGTTGGCTTTGGGACATAGGTGACAAAGTTGCAGCAAAATGATGAAAAACATAACAAAAGCCAGTGAGAACCTCACATGACCCCAAGCCTGTATTCTAGCTGAATATTCCACTTCCAAAAGACTGTTTTAAACAATATATAAAAATATATTTAAAGACCTGAAACTGGATTATGTCTTAAGTCCTGATGCCTGGTAAAACCAAATCTTTTGTACTCTCTAGCACTGGGCATGAGCTGAGAAATAAAGCACAAAGTAAAAAAATGCAAAACAAGTGTAGAAGTGGTGTAAATCAGGTTTGTGTCTGATAGCAAGGTGTGAGTGCAGAAGGGAGCCCAGGGCAGAGCTGCCAGCCAGACCCAGGGATTTGTCTCCAGAGTGCCCAATTCAGTCTCAGCACAACCTGAGGCTTTTCCCCAGGGCTGTTTTTAGGGGCATGAATGGAAATGATCCCAGGGGTCTCACAAAGCTGCTGGAGCCCAAACACCCCGTGGCAAAAAAGAAAGGGTAAAGCCTTGGGTAGCTCCTGCCAGAGCAGCTGATGTCCTCCTAAGAGGTCTCCTGGTGAGCAGGCTGGTGGTGGAACATAATTAGCAGAGCTGAAAAACCCAGCACATCAGAGTTTTAAATTATCTAAGCAGATAACAAGGACCAGAGGATTACTGCAGAGGTGAAACTGAGCTGGAGGATGTTCCTGTAAATGCAGCCAGGAGAAGCACAGTCACGTTTTCATTTAGGAATTCAAACACCCATGGCCTTCAGTAATCCTTAGGAACCCAATACTGGATACTGGAGGTATTTAGGTCCAAATAAGCACTGATTACCACTTCCAAAATTCCGTATTTCTTATTCTAAACACCAGGTATCAGCATCTGATGTAGCTGAACTCCATTACTTGTCACAGTGCGGGGTCCCCACTGCAAAAACCCCCTAAACTTGATGTATTCTACAAATGCTAAATGTACATTAATCAAGAGAGAGGTTTTACAAAATGCCTAAAGCTTTTTTAAAATCATTGCAATAACAGTTGTTGTGAGTGAGTTGCTAAATAGAATTAAAATTCAAGATCAGATACCAGGAAGGATTATATTCCCTAAAAAGGTCAAATAGAAAACTCAGAAATATTTCAGGCAACCGTTTCCATGTTCATTAAACACCATGACAAAACAATAAACCAGAATATGGAAAGCAAAGCATCAGGCGAGCTTAAGAAATTGAGGATGGAACAACATAAAGACAAACAACCTGTCAAGTAGCAAACATTTCCCTCACGTGAACAAATCTACAAACCCCATGACATGATGCAATTTGGAAAATGTCTGGATGTCAAAAGATACCAATAAGTAGGAAAGTGGGTGTTTGTTTAATGGATATAAGGGAAATGCAGGCAATGCCATCCCATCCCTAGGAAAATAATGGTGTAAATACAAGAACAAGGAAAGCACACACCAAACATGGATAATTCATGGCCGCTGCCAGTATGTCAGAAATGTGAGTATAAAAACATGGCTTGCTGTTTCCTTAATTAATTGAAAATAATTTATCCATAAATAAAAGCCTGAGGGTTTTGGGTTTTTTTTAATTAAGCCATGTATTGGGGTTAAACAATTTTAAATACAAAACAAAATCAAATCAGGTTCATCAAAAGAATTATAAGATATCTGTGTTAAATAATGAAAAATAACAGAGCTTCATTCTTTTCATTATAATAAAAAAACATTAAGTGGAAATAACAGAAGAAAAAAAAAGTTTCTCCCTGAAAGACAAAAGAATTATTAGGATTATTAAAGGAATCCAAATTTGTACAGAAAACAAGCTTTTGCAATTAAAGGCTTGTGTGTACTCTAGAGCCCATGGATAAGATAACAGAAGATCTGGAACAAGAAGAGGTATAGGAGAATACAAGACAAGGTCCAAGCTTTCAGTGCAAAACCAAGTAAAATTCTGATTTCCAATATTGTCAAGATTTTCTGGTTACTAGGAAAGCTACAGACCTTCCATGGCTCCTGCTCCCGAGGATACACAGCTCTGCACACTGCTGTAACAGCAGCAAGAGTTCAAATAAATTAAGTCAAGCTAAGTTAAAAGTTCCACCAGAGAAGAATGCCAGTGATGAGAAGCCATGGAGAAGAGACCACGAATGGAGGATGGTCACACGGCAGAGAGAGGAAGAAACCAAGAAACCCTCTCTGTGACTGGCTGAGCTAATGAAGCCTCGCTTGCTTCTCTGCTGTCTGATTGTATGCAAGATTAAAATGGAGCTTTCTCCCCAAATTAGTGATATCTCAGGAGATCTTATTCCCCAGCAGCTTTTTGGTATTCAGCAGGGATCATCAGCCTTTTTCTTAGGGCTTTCTTTCCCCCCACAGCCTGGTCATCTGCTTTCTCTGCTGGCAGGAGCTCCCTGTGTTCTGTCTCCACCTGCTCACCAAATGGACTCACACTGGCCCAAGGATTCAAGAATTATCCAAGTAGGGGGGGAGGAGGGGATGAATGCAGAGACACACCAAGAGATTTGATCTGAGTGTTTCCAAGGGGAGTTACTGCCAAATCTTTGCAGCTCCTCCTCAGTCACTTCAGCTCCTCGCTCTGCATTTTCCCCTCTCCTGCCCCCACTCAGAAGCACCAAGGAATCTGGGTTTTGGGAATGAATCACCTTCTCAACACTTCTCTTCATGAGACTCTTTCCTCTTTGGAAACTCAGCAAGAAATCATACATATGCAACAGAAAACCCAACAAAGTCGATTTATTTTAAGCCCAGAAAGAGGGAATTAAAAGACAAATACTTTGCACGAGTTAAACTGAGCCATTTGCTGATTATTAGCAATAAGGACAAAGAAGGCAAATGGTCACAACTTGTCAAGCCTTCCCAGCACCTCCTCGTGAGGGAAGCTACCCTACTTTCCAGAGCAGTTTTCCTCAGACTCATCACTTTCTGCTAACAGATGGGAAGCTGAAGATAGAAGGAGGCATAGTTTATGCCTAGCACCAAGGGGAGGGAAAAAAATTATCTCAGCAGGAGATTCTTTTAAAAAAAAAAATTAAAATCAGCAACTGTCCTTCTCCTCAGAAACTAGGGAAGGGGGAAGTGTTGAAGACAAAGGATCAAAGACTTTTCCTGGTGCTGCCCATGTTCTGAATGCCAAGCTGAGCTCCTCCAGCCTCTTCTGCCCTCCTTGCTCCTTTTCCTAATCGTCCATCACTGCTAACATAAGAGCAGTGAAAAAAAGGTCCTTCAGAAGTCTAACATAAAGAGTTCTATGATCAGAAAAGCTTCCTTATACTCTAAAAATTTTCTGTAAAACCCAGAACATTTCAGCTAATCCTTAATCCTGAATTTCTCTCTGGATTAGTTTCTTCACCAAGTAGTCAGGATTTCCCTAACTCAGAGATGGCAAAACACTCTGTAATGATCCAGCAGCAGGGCAGATCCTGGGATTCACATTGAAATATTGTGCAGTGTAATGCTGGGATGTACATTAAAATAGACTCCCTGATGCAGATTGGAGTTTATAATTTGCCATTGAGACCTACAGATTTCCTGGAATTGTGATGATACAGTAAAAGTGTCACTGGTCTTAAGTCACTTAATGTTTTCTTCCTTTCCACCACTATGGACATGTGAGAACATTTATCAGTAGTGGTATTAAAAAGGGAAAAAACCTCAAACACAATCCCCACAACAAATTAAGCTGAACTAAACACCTTTAAATTGTGATACTTTGATACTCAAGGGAAGGAAAGACCCCATTCTTATTCAGCAAGCTTACCTAGTGCTGGAAAGGACAAAGTGCTGATTTTTAGCATCATTTTTCATCATTTTCTAGATGCCAGCACACACTCCACTGACATCTATCTGCATGTGTTTGTGCATGCATGTGTGCCCCTTTGTGTGCTTACAACAAAAGGCACACACATTTTGGGGACAGTGTCACCAGAAACATTACCACCACATTGTCTACACACAACTAAATTCAGATTGGAACCTAAACCAAGGAATTTGGGAGGAATTCTTTAGTTTTCCTGTCAGTAATATCCTGACTAAACTGAGTAGGAAAGGACTGGTTTGCTCCAGTGCTAATGTTCATTGAGTAGCACTCGTCTTGCCCAAACCCTCAGCACCTCAGGGTAGAAGGAACAGCATTTGCAAAATACTGATTTTAGATTGATTAGATTTCTCCCTTGTGGGGTGGAGAGGCCCTGGCACAGGGTGCCCAGCGAAGCTGTGGCTGCCCCTGAATCCCTGGAAGTGCCCAAGGCCAGGGTGGACATTGGGACTTGGAGCAACCTGGGATGGCAGAAGGTGTCCCTGCCCATGGAAGGATGTGGAATGAGATGATCTTTAAGGTCCTTCCAACCCAAATAATTCTGTGATTTTTCTTTAGTTCCAATTTCAAGAGCCAGCTGAGAGAATGCAGAGATTTAAAAAATTACTGTGTGCATAGTTCTTCAAGGGAAAAGCTTCCATTTCTGTCGTCCCTAAAAGAAAAGAGGTCACCAGAATCAGGGTGAGAATGTTTCCCAGGAGGTTTGCCTTTGACAGGGCAGGCATGGAATTGCATGAGTGATTCTTACACAGGAGTGTGAAGATAATAATCAGGCTCTAAGAAGGCTGAAATTCACAGGTCTATACACACGTATAAACCCTGAAATAATGAAAGATAAAGGTTTAGTGAAAGTATCAATGTCTCTGTTATTTCTGAACAGATACCAGGTGCTTAATAGAAAAACAGAATACAAATAGAACCACACATCCCCAGTGACACACAGAACCAGAAGTGAACCAGAATGGTTTGTTTATTAGAGACAACAGAATGTCATCAACTAATTAAGTGCATCTTCTCCCTTTTGGGAAGATAACTGCAGCTTCTGTAGACATGAGAAATCTACATGGATTTGGATGAAATATGGAAAATGGAACTTGAGCTGCCTCTTTAAATGCCAAGTGATTGTAGGAGGGTACTTCTTTCTCTTTTTTTTTTTTTCTTTGGTCCATGATGTGACCATAGAAGAAACTGCACCACAGCAAGTTTCCACTTGATGCTGTGGGCATCAAGCACCATTTTATCCTGGAATTTCATTAGACCATCAATTGAGACAAGCACTGACTGAGCAAATCAAAGAGAGGTATTTATCTACAAGCAGTGCAACAGATTAAGTTGCCAATAATTACAGGTATAAAATAATGCAGACTAGTCTACAATGTGGTTTTGTGAGCTTCTGTTTTGTTGGGAATTCAATTTTGTGTCATTCCTATAGACTGTTCTGCAGTGTCAGCATAAAGAAAATTTAAACCAGTTTCTCTCATTTCTTTAAATCTTTCTGACTAGCCTGATATATGCCTTGATTTATAAAGTCTGTGGTTATTTACAGATTTGCCCTCCATCATTCTGAAATGAATTTTCCTTGAGCATTCATTTCCTGGCTGAAATCTAAGAGAAAGTAATACAAGGAGAACTTTCAAGGATAACCTTGACTATGAAGTAGGTCAGGGAGCCTTTAGCTCAGAGGATCCTTGTTCAGATACTACTGCAGGTGGCAGAATGATGAAAACAGTGAAAGAATTCTGGACAGGTCGTCAAGAAAATGCTAGAATATGAGACTCAGGATGAGCATCCTCATAGTGAAGACAGGCCTCTCATCCCAGATTTCCTTGGATTCCCCCAAAAGTCTCAGATTTCTAGCTGCCGCTATCACACCCTTTGATTACAATGATTTTGCGAGCGGCTGGAATTTCCCCAGAGATGTTTCCAGACACAGTCGGGTTCCCTTGGCACACAATGAGCTGTTGACAAAAGTGATCACTAACGGGGAGCCGATCTGCTCAGTTACCAGAGACACCCCTGCAAAGAGCAGAACCGCCTCAGCCCAGTGTGTGCACCCAGGGCTGGCACACGGGCGGCTGCCAGGACACAGCAGAGCTGTGACCTCCGGGCTCTGCTCACTGGGGGCTCCACAACTCCAGCCTGCCTTATGAAACCTGACCAAAAACCTGTGGCTTCCCTTTTTACTTCAAATAAAATTCACCTGCTGCTGGGCATTCGAAACAAGCCCGAAAATTGAAGGTGTTCCATTCTCACTTGTTAAACAGAGGAATGGGCACTACACAGATTTTTCCTCTTTCAAACCAGCCCTCAGCTCGTGACAGCTCGGCGCTGTCTGGGTGGCAGGACTGTGACAGGCACTGATGGTCAGGCTCCAACAGTATCATGATTAGGTTTACAAAATTATTTCTTATTAGAAAAATAAGGAGAAAAGCCTGAAGTGGTTTCATTTGACCAAAAAAGGATGCTTGATATGCGGATTTTGTTTCACTTCTGATTAAATGAAAATTGGACACTATTAAAGTGGGAGCTGGAAGATAAAGTTAACCTGAGTTACCAGCACCACCAGCCTAAGATGATCTCCCATAAAGCTTGAGGAAATTTTGTCAAAAACTATGAAAAGAAGATTTAAATATTGAAAAGAAAAAAAAAAAAACCACTCTTATTAGCTAGTCTGCCATACCTTATGTTACAGTGCTTAGTTTATCTGTTATCAAAATAGAGGTAATTAGGTTGGCATTAAATTCCAGTACATAAAAGCTGCTGAAATTTTCGCTTTCAGAGATGTTTAACCATCATTTTCTTCACACTTTGGAAGTGAATATAGACAGTCTGTTTAATGTCCTCTTATGTAACATGCACCAAATGCAACAGAAAGTAATATGGAATAAAACTCATCTAGGCATTTTCAATTTTACTTGTATTTCATACATAACACATTTAACCTGACAAGAAGAAAGGTAATAAGAATAAAAGTCATCAATTTGAAATAGTTTTTTTTGGTTCTAATCCTTAAGCTATGAAAGAAACTCTACATTTCCATGGAAAATATTCTATTATTAAAAAACAGAAAAATAATTTTCAAATAATAAATCCTGAGCAATAGACTTTTTATCTGCTAGTAGGTGAAAGAATAGTGCAGTCAAGTGACTAAAATAAGCATTAAATTCTCTAACAGTCTGAAATATAACAGATTTCACTACAATATTGAAATGCAATCAGGTACATGAAATTCATGACACAAAGGACATCTACAATCACATTAGAAAGATTTTTAAATTTGCAGTCCCAATAATAAACCTCTTTTTTCATGTTCTTGATAGAGAAGGCAGATACATGGAACTGCTGCTCCTTTGCAGCTTGGAACATTCCTGGAACATACCCAAGAGGGAGAAAAAACAGGATATTGGAAAGCATTGTTTGGAGTTCTGGTGAGAAGCCTTTTTGTCTTTAATGTAGTGATCCTGCATCACCGGGGGCAGATGCAAATTCCTAACACCTCTATTCCCTTAAATAAATGAGAATATTCAATACTGCTATGCAATGAAAAGGCTTTTTCCACTACTGAACTTGTACGTCCACTTATGGGGATTGTAGCACAAACCATAAAAACATCCAGCAGATTTGGCTGCTTTTCCTGGACTGGGAGATTTGCCTTCCTGTCAGGAAGGTGGGTGCCCATTTCACCTGGCCAAGACAGACTAAAGAGGAACCACAGCAAACTTCCACGCTGGTGTTCCTGTAGCAACATCATCCCCACTTGGATCTTCTTAAGTCAAAGCTTGTGATGGAAAAATGGATGTTCTTTAGGACATGATGAGAAAACAGCCATTTTTTCATCCATTTCTACACTGGAGAAATACCTGCATTGTCCACAACACTTTAATATATGTCAGCCTACTGCCTTAAAGATACTTTAGTGGATTTACTACCAGCTATTACACCTGGATTTTACTTATTTTAACTACCAGCCTCAAAACCTAAACTACAATAAAATAGCTGTTGCACCTGTCACAGCCTAAACATAGCAAGAATTAAATGCCATGTTTTCAGCTAGTCAGAAAACTCTTTTTTTAATAAAGACAATAATCATAGCAGAAAATATCAGCTTTCATAATTCAAAATTCCTTTGTGTTGGTTGCAGAGTATTACGTGGCAAAAGTGGGGATAAGTATAAAAATAGATAGATAGATAGATAGATAGATATATGAGTTAAGTCTGGAATAGAGTAGCCAAGGAAAATTCAGGAAGACATAGAAGCAAAAGAAAGCCCAGGTATGTGTTAATTTACTATTATTTTACACACTCTCCTTCCAGGTTATCCTGTCTGAAAAGTAAGGTAGCCCCAGGACCACAGCTCCAAAGCTGTCACAGATTAGAGAACTTGAGAGCTGACAATTTACTGCCACTAATTTTAAAAATATCACATATATCAGCTTCAAGAAAGGTACCATGACCCACCATAAGAATACAAAAGGAGATGAAAAAAAAAATAAAAAATCTAAATTCTCTCAAAATGTGGCTCAAAGTTCATTTCTCTATACAACAAAAAAAAGCTGCCAACTTGTTTCTTCTTATTTTTTTTTTCTCCTTACTTTTGTTTCTCCTTTTTTTTTCTTGGCTTTGGATATTCAAGAATCACAAAGAGAAGAAAAAATATTAAACAAAACTCCCACAATAATATTAATAAAACTCCCATAATAATGATTTTGAAAATATAATTTTAAAGCCAACTTAATGATATTTACAATGACACTTGCAATAGTAATTTTCCATGCTGGATCTCCCAGCACTTGGATCTCAACACCACTACTGGTCTATGCAGGCATCTGCAGAGAACATTTTGAGAAGAACATATATTTGATTCTGTCTGCTGCCTCAGGATGGAGAAGACAGGATGGCAGTGATAATTCCATTAGAAAAATCAAACTTCTTCATGTGAAAACTTAATTTTTGTCTCTAAAATCTTGGAAAAAGATCTTGGAAAAAAATTTTTGTCTCTAAAATCTTATCTGAAAAAAGAAGTTGAGGCATGCATTAAATGCTGTTGCTCATCTCAAGGCCTGCTATGTACAGGCTCATTTGCCAATCCCCACTCAGGGAGAGGGAAATGCAATTCAAGACGTGTCAAGACAACATTTTCTTGCACTCCTAAGAGTGGTGGCCAGCACATTTGGGCCAGCTCCCTTCCCTGTGTGACTGGCAAGGACCTGGCTGAGCTGTAACTACTCCTGGCAGCAGGAGCTGCCTCCTCCTCTCCACAGCTTTTGGAGGACCAATTCATTTCTTTCCAATCATTCAGGCCATAAAAGTGAATTCCAAGTATCCCACCTCCTATTTTATGTTCATTGTCCATGTGCACCGATGCTGTTCCGGAACAAAATCCTGACATCCCGTTAAGGGTCTGTGGCTGAGTCACAAGGCACAGGAAGAGGCTTTAGAGGGACTGCTTTGTCCCTGGGCTGTTCCTACAAGTATTTATGGCAAAAGCAAGCTGCTAAAATGGTAATGGAAAAGGAAGGAATTTAATGTGGGACATAACCTAGGCAGTGCTATAACCATGCTGTAAAAATTTCAGCAGGAACCTTTTCTGTGCAGACATTTCAAGGAGCCTTTTTTTGGTTCAGATATTTGCTCCAGCTGAAATATCAGACACATAAAACATCGAGACAACAACACCACCAAAAGCATAATTAGAGAGATTTGGAAGAAGAGCTTCATCAGTTGTCCGTTTAATTCTCTCTCCTGGCTCCAAGAGTGGCAGTACCAAATGCTTTGGAGCAAAAATACTCCAAATAAGAGGAATCAGAGCAGCCTGCAATCTGGTAAAACCCTTCCACATGGAAAGGTTCCCTGAACTCCTCTCTAGCTCTTCTTATAGAATATAAACAAGTGAAACTTTAATTACTGTAAGCTTTCACATACTAATGGAATATAAGGAGAATTAAAGAAATTTGGAAAGCAGCAATTTACTTTGGAGTAATGTAATTTTACTTAATTGCTTCTAATTAAAATTATTCTACAAATGTAAAACAAAAATGCCTATTAATTCTCTGCATAAACTAAATTTAGGTATCAACTGAGTAGCTTATTCACAGTATTTACTATAATTACTGCAAGACTTTTGTAACTTTGATGATTTAAAAGTTTGGAGGCTTGATACCAAATAATGGTTTCTGCTGCATAAAGCAAAATAATCTTTCAAACTCCCAGTGCCTTTGTACTTTGACTGTGACTCACTAAATTTACATTTTGTGAAAGTACATGTAGGAGTAAAAGCACTTATGTATTATCAAGACATATGACATTATAATCCCATGAAGTTACTACTTATAGAAAAAAATAAAACTGTTCCCATTCTCTTCCACACCTAAGTGTAAAGTGAATACCTTCCATTAACTTTACCTTGGATTAACTTTAGAAAGAAAAAGGACACTTAATATTTTTGCATATATTTTAAACTTCACTTTTAACACAAAGTTTTAAAATCAGCCATGAAACATAAAAATTGGAAATATCTTTCCATACAAGTTAACTCATCTGAAAATAATTATTGTATTTTAAACTATCCTGTGATTTGTGTCAAATCTGACAAAAAGTTGCAGCTGAAGTTGGGGTGGAAAATTAAACAAAAATGAAGTGTGACTATTCTGCAAACTTTTATATTTTAGAAATAGACCAAGTCCAAAGACAGTTATTTTTTGAAATTTCTTCTTTTATCTTCCCTTTTCTCTCTTCACATTTTTGCTACCTAGTTTTTCCTTTGGTTCGTCAAACAGCCCAGCAAAGCAAATGCAGCAGGGTCAATGTGCCATTTTGAGGTGAAATTTGCTAACTTGAGTAAAACCAGTACTAAATGCTATTTTCTTCCTGCAGATAAGCTATTTTCTTCTCCAAATTCTTTGATACTCCAAAGTCAGCGCATCACAAGAGGGCAAGAGCTGATTTATTCCGTGGGGAGATTGGATTACCACAGGGTTCTGCCACCCTAGGGAGTTCAACCCACCAACACCTGGCACGGACCTCTAGCAATAAACAGAGAATCAGGAGGAAACAACCATGCTCAGAGCTCCTCTTGCTATTGGGAAACTTGGAATGGTTTGGGATGGAAGGGATCTTAAAGCCATCCAGTCCCACCCTGTGCCATGGGCAGGGACACCTTCCACTATCCCAGGTTGCTCCAAGCCCCATCCAGCCTGGGCCTCACAGGGAGGAATTTCATCCTAATATCCAACCTAAATTTCCCTTCTTTCAATTTGTTCCCATTGCTCCCTGTCCTGTCACTCCAGTTCCTGACAAAGAGCCCCTCTGCGGTTCCCCGTAGCCTCTTCAGACACTGGAAAGTGCTGAGATGTCCACACAACCTTCTCTTCTCCAGGCTGAACGGCCCCAACTCTCCCAGCCTGTTTCCTTAGGGGAGGTACTCCAGCCCTCTTATCAACATCGTGGTCTTCCCTGGACTTGCTGCAACAGTTTTGGTGTTGGAGGCACCATTTGAAGACACTTTCAGAACCTGGCAAACCATGGAGTGTGGAAATCCAGACCCTGGTTTTGTTTTTAAACTTGAGGGGAAAAGAAAACATATTTCTGTTGGCTAACGATTTTGGCACTGTATTACCATTGTTTTCCTCCAAAAAAACCCAGTTCCAAGAGCCTCCTAAGGAAGTCACAGACTGCCACCTTTGGGCTCAGCTGCGTCACAGAAACATCCGAGCAGTGCAGGGTCAGCATTTCACCATTTCAGCAAGGTGGAATCTCTCCATCAGTGCATTCCCCTGTGCCTGATGAAGTTCAAGCCAAATTACCACCGAAGCCCAGAATGAGACCACTGATGTCATGGCAAAGCAGCAAGAAAATCAAAATGAAATTGTAGCGACGGTAGAACCCAGGAAACAATTTCTCACAGTAATTTGCTTCTGGCATCACTGCGTGGCAATGACTATGTCCCTTCACTGCATGGATGCCATGGGAAGCAAATGGTTGCACATTTTTAACTCCAAGCTCGCCAAGTCCAAAAACAGGCTCTTAATTAAGAAAAAATCAGGGAAAATAGGCTTTAATAAGCAAGTGGGCTACATGAATACAAAATGCAGAGGGCATATTTAAAAATTGGCCAAGACCAAAAGCAGGAATGAGTTAAATTACAAAAACAATTATTAAAATGCCTGGTTTTGAATATCTGAAAACAAAATCCTTGGAAATACACTTTTCTAGGGGAAATTCTGCAGTGGCAGGAAGAGATTCCCTGCGCAACTTGAAGTTTTTCTTAAATTCAGCAATCCACTAACAAATCATCATTAAAGCCTTGATCCCCAGGGCATCCTAAAAGCACTTTTGCAGCATTAGTAATAGGCCATTTAATTCCCCTACTTTATTTCTAATTTCTAATTAGGTTTTAATTCATGATATATCTTATCCTCTCATTGTGATAGCCTGTATTCTTAAGGAAATGGGAATTTATCTTTCTAAGCTCAAAGTTTTTACAGTCAGGATTGCTGGATCATGGTGTTCCTTCTGTTCGTTTGCCATCTCCCTCAAACTATCCTAAAATAAATCCAAGTGTTTATTATTGAAATATCCTATTTTTCCTTATCTGCTTATGCTGCTCAGCTGGCATTTTGGAAATGCAAGGATTGGTGACATTCCATGTATCACCGCCTCAAACCACATTAAAAAGTCTTCTGTACCAGGAGCCTTGTCTTAAAATAATCTTGAAGAGCTTCACCATGGGCCACTGAATAAACACCCGGTCCCACTGCATGTCAGCCAGACAAGGGATGGTGCCAGGGGCTCCTTGTCCTCCTACGTATGGATTCCTGCACTACTTGACTCTCTAAAAGTTTCTGCAGGACAGCTGCCTCTATTGTCAATCTAAAAAAAAACCAAAACCAAGCAACAACAAAGAAGACCCAAAGGAAAAAAAAAAAACAAAAAACCCACAACAAACTAAAATTCCATCCCCAAATCAGCTGCTTTTCCTTGTGATTCTTACTCCATTTTCCCCTGCCCCAGGTGTAAGGTTATCAGCATGGTACGTCTAACTCCAAGATTTCACTGTGATCTTAAACAGAATAGAAGAATTGGAATTAGGGTAGAGCAAGAAGCGGAGTAGAACAGAACAAGGGAAGAATTGGGGTGAAGTGGAGTTAGAGCAGAGCAGAACTGGAGCAGAACCGAATTCCTGCCCCTGCAATGCAGCACATCCGAGCTCTCCCTCGGTGACTCCGGCAGCAGCAGCAGGAATCTGTTGAGGGTGAGAGTGATCAGCTGCACCTCAGGAATCGCTCCTGCACCCACAAATTCTGTCACTGGAGAAACGTTCCAGGACCCTCCCAAGTGCCTGTGCTGGGGACAGGAGTGAGACCCCAGGAAATGCTATCCCTCTGGTTCTTTGCCAGTTGGAAGCCTGAGTTTATACCTGGTGCCCAGCAGATTTTCCTGTCGTGGTTCAGTGTAATTTGTTTGGTTCTAAATATCAGCAAAAGATAGAGTTGAGGGGAGAAAAAAAAAAAAATCAGAAGAATTTTTCTCCCTGGCGCACAGCAGAGCCTGGGTGGGGCTGCCAGGTGGTCCCACACTCAGATTCTCATCCAAGGCTGAAAAGTGCTGCTGCACTGCTGGGTTTGCATTTCCAGTCCTCCCAAACCTCACAGCAACACGAGCACCTGAAATCAACCCAGTTCCCTCCGTTTATATCTTCTGAAAGAGCAGCATGCATAGATCATGCTAAGAGAGAGGCTGGTTCTCTTTAGCCTGCTGATCTCTTTATAAGCAAATACGAGGGCAATCTAATTTTATCAGCCACAAAACAAAGCATGTTTAAAATTTAACATCCAGCCAAAACCTCTTCTGCTTATAATTTGAGTTTAAACTTATACAACATGTTCATTACCATAAACAATCTGCAAAACGGCCAGAAAACAAACTCCCCCCTTGTAATCTGCCATCAGAATAACCCAAAGAAGTAAACATTGGCATCTCAGCTTTGCTTTCCCTTTGCTCTCAAGGCTCTGGAAAGGCCAGCTGAGAAGTTTTCCTTCCAAATAAACTGAAGGTTTTAAACAAACCAACGAATGCTTCCAGATGTTTTTCTTTCAAGCATACCTTAATAAATGACCCTGAATAAAGAAAACTTCGAGGTAGATAAATAGTGTCTTGTAGGATAAAGAATTAGAGAAGGGCTCTAATTATTACAAAATTATACTCATGTTTCATCTCAATTGATTTTGTCCACCTAATCAGTAAAATCAACAATAACAACTTGACTTTTTTCTCTGTGAAAGGGAACAAAATACTATTTTAAAATATGACATAATTTCAATTTAATAAATACTACATGTGCAGATAATAGGATTTCCATGAAAAATTAAAAAAGCATTGCTCTTCGTCATTAAATTCAAGTTAATCAGCATATTCTGCTGCAGATTCAATTAAAAACCAATATTCTAAATTTATTACTCAGTTGTAAAATATCAATTCAGTTTCCAAGCAAAACAATATGAAACTGCAGTAAACAGCTCAATCATTCTGGAAGTTGTCTAAACACCAACTCCAATAGCAACAGAGAAAATAAACAAGAGAAAAACCACAACAGCAGCTTCTCCAAAATCTAGGATATGTGGTCTTAACAAACCAAGAGAACTGACAAAAAGTGGTGATAACCAACAGGAACAAAGACTGTCATTTGGTTATCAAATATCATAAATTATTGTTTTAAACAGATGTTCATTTGGAACGCCATATGAGAGATGGGAAGGGTCTGTCAAAGCACAGTCCTGATGGAAATCTCCTAATCAAACCTGACAGAAAACCAAATCAACAGACTGACAGCCAGGAATTGCAGATGCCTCATTTCCTTTGGAAATCCAGCCTGAAAGGGAAGGGCTCACAGCAAGCACATCCCTTGCAGTGACGGTGACAGCACCCACGAACCTCAGCATGACAATGTTTGATGGAAAAACAATGAATCCAAAGAGCACAACCCCCAAAGAACCCGTGGAGATGGATCCAAGAGGGGCATCTGCCTCTCCCCCTGTGTGACCCCCTTAACTCTGTACAGGGGTGTCCTGCCTTCTCGGGAGAGGAGTCCTAACAGCTTCTGGGGGAGTTACCTCCCTGGGATAAAGGGAGAAAGGAAAAAAGCACAAGGACGGGGACAGCGAGGGCACAGAATGAAGGCAGGTTGGTAAAACCTGATCAGCTTAGTCCTGGGTTTCCAAAACCAAGCTCAGCAGCTGTTCCACAACTCTGGCCACAGGGACAGTCAGGTTTGGCCAAGCTGGAGAAAGCTTGGAAAAAGGAGCTGAGGGAACCCTGGAGAGAACAGGAGCTGAGGGAAACATGGAGAGAGCAGGAGCTGAGGGAACACTGGAGAGAACAGGAGCTGAGGGAAAGCTGGAGAGAACAAGAGCTGAGGGAACCCTGGAGAGAGCAGGAGCTGAGGGAACACTGGAGAGAACAGGAGCTGAGGGAAAGCTGGAGAGAGCAGGAGCTGAGGGAACCCTGGCGAGAACAAGAGCTGAGGGAACCCCGGAGAGAACAGGAGCTTGAGGAACACTGGAGAAAGCAGAAAATGAGGGAATATCAAGCTCCACAGCCTGAGGAGACCCTCAGGACCATCGGGAATGTCGCTTCCAGATCCGAGGGGTGCCCTAAGTGTTAACAGACTCCACTTTAATGTTTCCCTCTCCTCTCCAATAAGTTCCTGTTCATTATTTTCATATTTTCTGTTTGGCATATAGGAACAGGATAATACAAAGTTTGAACTAAATTTCTCCATGACTATAAAAATATATTTGATTAAACAGATGTCAGCAAAATTTTATGGAGTGAAAATTGAGTAACAGATGGTGAGGTCTGTGGAGTTCAAAGAGGCTGTATTTTATTAAATAGGAAATTTGAGGAAAAGAATTATTTTGCTGGAAATATTGATGCCGTGTTTAGGCAAATGTAAAAGCATTCTTACTTGATAGAAAACAGTAAGTTTAAAAAAAATTAAAATAGATATATTCATACCATGAACCTCAGACCATTTACAAAGGGGATTGTATTCTACCTTCTTTTTACTGACTACAGCACAACATCAAGGTTCTCAAAGAAAAATAATGGGGAAGAAAAAAAACCCAGCTACCAAATCAAAAATAACAATGACCTTGATTAAGCATCCTGAGCAAAATACATCCTTTGTGTGATACACAAACTACCATGAAAACAGTTTAGAAGTACAAGACCATGAGATAATAAACAGTTATACCAAACTTGTAAGCATTAAACAAAATTGTAAATAATGGCTTATGTGCTATGGGAAATGAGACAGAAGGATTATAACTCCTGACTGCCATTAATGTATCACCCCTATTCCAGCTTTACTACTTGGAATGGTAGAAGAACATTGCCACCAGTGGAACATAGAGTCAATGAAATGAAAAGAACATCATAAATGTAATTATTATTGCACAATTTGATTTCTCTCCCTATTCCTATGGCTCTCAAGTCTTTTCTTCAAGCTGATACTTTAACCATTTTATTACATCATTGGGGAAAAAATTCAAAGGGCAGAAGTAGTTTCAAATTCATGACCAGGTTCCTTCTGCATCCAAGAGAAAGCTACAGTACCCTGTGGAATAGCAGTCAGTGAGCTGCCTCACTGTCCAGGGGGAAGAATTGGAGAAATCCAATAGTTCCAGAGCACTTAACCATGCTGAGAGCTGCCTGCTGTCCAATCGAGCCTTGTGTTGGTTCACACAAGGCAGGAGACCCCTCTGATTCCCCTACACCAGAGGTTTCTGAGCTGACAGAGCCCCTCTCACCTGCAAGAGGCACCAGCCCCTTGCCCAGACCTGCACCAGCACAGCACAGCTCCATCAGAGAGCTGTGCTCATCCCCCCTCCCAAAATCCTGCTGGGAGCTGCTCCTGCCCTGATCTGCCCCTCACCCAGCACAGCTCTGGGTTTGGGGATCCCTTGGATCAGAGCTGGAAGTGCTGATGTCACCAGGAGTGGAACCATCACAAACACATAAGAGATATTTCTGAGCTTGTGTCTTCATTTCTCAGTGACATTTCCCATCAGGAGTTTAACTGTGCTGTCAGGGCTGCTGATGTGTGCAGCCTCAGAGCTGTGGAAGCTGCTCCATGCTCACATTGAGAAATGCTGCTTATTTTTCACAGAGTGGTGCAATGAGCTGAACCTCCCCAGACTGGGGAGGCAGAAACGGAGTTTACAACTCAGTATTTTTGGTTTATTAACCAAGATCATGTCTTATTAGTGGGTTTAAACCTTGACCAACAAGAAACCAACACCACAAGAAACATTTTCCAACAAAGACTGTGTTTTAGGAGAGAAACAGTCAGATAATGTTTGACAGAGTGATAAAAGAACCAACTAATTCAAACCTCCACAAAGCAAAATACCCTCCTCAAGTTTGCACTTCAGGGTTTTGAACAAGCACAAGCTCTTCAGAAGCAATGTTTAGCTTTACAACTCATCCATCATTCCTTCCTCTATTGATGCATTTATCAGTCACATCCAGGTATCTTGGACTGGTTCAGAAGCTCCAAATAAACACATGAAATTGTTCCTGGGTTGATATCACTACCAGAGTAATTTAGATCACATTAAGCACAGCCCTCCAGCCTTCCCAAGGAATAACTGATTGGATTCAAACATGCTGAAAGCACGTATATGTTGTCTGAACTATTTTCACATACTTTTAGACCTAGAAATCCTGTATTTAAACAAGCAAAAAAAGGAAACATTGGAGGTGGGTGTTAATTACTCCTATTTCCAGGCTTTTTAGCAGTTTCCCATATTGGTTAAAACAGAAGCTGTATCTTATTTTCAGTGATTCAAAAATCAAGGCAAGAGAGAGAAATTCATCAGAAAAGTCAGAGACTACTTTTCCAGAGATATAAAAGAAAATGCAGCTTACACATCTCAGGCATCAGCTTTTTGATCTATCCTTTATCTTCCTAAGGCAAATGCAATGATCAATATATTAAAAAATCCTGAAATAGTCACCCAAAAACCTCCTCTTAATCTTCAGCTGTTCAAGGATTCTGCAGTTTTCAAAAGAACTCTTAAGCACAGGACATTTTGGGGTTTGAAGTATTCAGTGTTAAGGGCATGAAAAATATCACTCAAAATGTTTAAAAGGGATTTCAAAGCTTGGCCTAAGTTGATAACCCTGGTTAAGATTTTCATTTCTGGATATTTAAGATAAAATGGCTGAGGACTTAAAAGAGGAGAAACCAGTTTTACAGCAGCATTTTAACTTCTGATAAGATTCTTAAATATAAATGTCCATAGCTAATGTGCCAGAATGTTTGTTGGGTATTTTTTAAAGGAAGGCACAAGGAATGATCTTAAACTTATATTTAACCTCTGCAAAGAGGCAGTTCAGTATTTAGAGAGATCTGAAGGAAGGTCTTGTTCTCATCAGATCATCTTGCTTCGGCTTTGGAGGAAGTGCTAATTTCCATTCTTCCCCATTTTCTGACGTGCTTTAGGATTCAGTGTGGATGTGGGAAAAGAAATTATTTGACCTCTTGAATAGAAGGAAAAAGGGAAGTGGGAGGGTCTGGAGGGAGATCTCTGCCCTGTATTCCATGTCAATGTTACAGGGCCTCAGGCCAATTTCTCAGGGCCAAACCTGACAGCTACCAGAGAGGTTTACTGTGAAATGAAACAAGGAAAAGGATTCTTGGGATAATCTTACAGAACCCTCTTTTTATTCCTTCAGTGAAAGGCAGGAAAAGTCCATCTAAAAATACCAGATCATTTACAAATGGAGTCAGAAAAACAAAAAATTTGTTTCAATATGTGTAACACTCCCCAAACTGGGTGAACTCAATTAGAAATAAAAAACAACTTGTTAAAATCATCATTCTAAGGTGCTTTTCAATACCTCTAAGATAACTGTTACCATACTGCAACCAGAAGTTCTTGAGGAACTGCCTATTGATCCCTTTCACTAAGTTACTCTTTAGATAAGATCTCATGCCCACTGCTGGTACTTTTTTTGTTGGTGTTTACTCAGAGAATGCTGAACACTTTTTTAAAATAAATATTTTGTTTAAAGGAGCCTGCTCTGTGCCTTGGGAATGCCAATGGATCCCTGAGTGGTGCCACGTTACTGACACTCCCCAAGACACAGAGGTGACAATGAGCCAACGAGGGAAGTGTCTCCCTAAGCACAACCTTGCACTTAATGTCTTCTTTAATGCAAGCTGAAAGCAAACTGCTCCGGCTGATAATTAAAAAATAGAAACCAAGCAGTTAAGGCCTGTCTGATTAATTGCTCTACTTAGCTAATTTGATAAGCCCTCCATCAGTTTTCCATGCCTCCTTCACTGGCTTGATCTACTTTGTAAATTAATCTAATTATGAGCACCTGCAATCCAAAGCCCCATCTCTGCAGAAGTACGACAGCCCTTATTTACACACAGCATTTCTTTAGGGTCAGCTCTGAGCCCCATCCTGCCACAAGAAGCCTTTCTGGGGCCCAAGTGCCATGGACGGGTAACGCGACGGTCGGCTCTCGCAATCAAGGGATGAATATTATGCGTACACTAAGAGAAGTTCTATTGATGCAGAGTTATGTCATTGTGAGGAATACCCTGGGCATGTTTAGAGAAGTTTTACTGATGTTATATGTTGATATATTGATGTTTTATTGAGCTGTGTTATTGTGGTTTGTTCTCCCCATAGTCCCCTTTCCTCTCCCTCTTGTACGGTTGCCACCGGAGGGCCTCACTGGTGGGGGACTCGGGAGGAGGGCAGGTTTGTGGCAGGGCAGCACCTGGCCTCAAACCAAGGTGCAAGAAGGTGCTCTCCACCGAGGGACAGACTTTGGGAGGGCCAGGGTTACCTGCTGCAACCCCAGGGGTGTAAAATGCAGAGCAGCCCTTTAGTGGAGAGCACGTGGTGATTTAGTTCCACGCTCCCAGCACTGCTCTTTTTCCTTATTCAGTCCTTTGTTGTGTTCGTAAAGGTTTAATAAACCTTTGAAATTTTAAAGTGAGAGGTTGTTTCTCACACAAGGAAGGGACGCAGCAAGGGGAATATGCAGTAGAGGAACTGCTCCCTGCCTCAGCAATGCTTTATTCCCTCTGTATTCAGCAACATAAACTGCATTCTACAAGAAAAATGTAATAAAAATTTACAGCAGACAAAAGATGACAAACGAGTCAAAGTCATCACAGTCCCCACAGCACATTAATCAGATCAGCCACACACCAGGAGGGGAATGATAATGCCAGCTCCAATTCAGGGTGCCATGGGATCTCCAAAGAAACCAAGGACCGCACAAAGAAAGCACTGTGGGTTTAAACCACACTGCAAGCTGCAACCTGATAAAACTATTTTGAAAAGTTCAGCATCACCTAGAGTGAATATATGTTTGATAAAAGAGATTAACTGTATGCTTATGATGTAGATGTGCGGCTTACCCTTGATTCCCTGAAAAGCCATTTCTATTTGCACCAGTTCACACAGGACAGAACTCTGCCAATAGAATCCAACCACAAAACTTGTGCTGCAGCATTTTCAAAAGCATGGACTGATAACTGATTTAAAACCAATTGTACTGATAGTTTTAATTGATCTCTCTGATTGCTACTTCATCTTCATTAATTATTGTGAATATAAATTAGAAACAAAAGGAAGCCCTAAGCAGTTTTATCTGGCTATAAAGATTTCTTGCCACTGGACTCGCAATTCCTTTTCACAAATTATTTTGTGGGCAGAATTTTTAATACTCTGTTTTAATCATAATTTTCTCCCTCTCAACAACATTACAGAGAGATTGAGCATCATAAAATGTTTTTTTCCATCAAAATCAGAAAAAGTTATAGTTCAGTTCTTCTGGGGGTTTGTGCTAGCCTTGATAAAATGTATTTTTAAAAAACAAACAGTAACATTGTCAGACTTGTCTGACTCAAAAGAAATTTACATTAGTAAAATTTAACTGTAAGCCCTTGAGATGACAACGGTTTATTGTATTTGTTGTAAAAAATATTCTAGCTGAGCAATGCCAAGCTTGGGGCCTTCTGCAGTAACTGTAGCAAGAAAAATTAGGAAGCTGTGCTTCAGAGAACATCTGCAGAGCTTGCAGGGCATCCCTGCTAGATGGACCCCAAAATGAAGGACACTCCCACTCTACCTCAAAATACTGGTCTAATATTTTAAACCTGAGAATATGAGGAAGTGAAGTTAATAATGGAGCCATTAATTGTCTCTCTGGGGCTCCCAGATTAATTAAATTCAGAGTCAGTGCTAGACCCTCACAGCCTTTCCAAACCTCCAGCAAGTACCTGCAGACCTGCTCCAAAGATCACCATGTTGTACAGCACACTGTGGAAAAAAAGTCATGCAATACAAGGAAAGGCTGCTAGAATGTCAGAAAAGTATAGAAAACAACACAAAAAAAAAAAAAAAAAAAGAAA
>WAAG01066243.1:49236-69617 GCA_013390105.1 Tichodroma muraria
AAAACAGATTCTCTTTGGGATAAAAAGGCATGAGGGAGTATTGAGTATTACAAGAAACTTCCAAAAGAGGAGGGAAACAAAAGAACCATTTTTCTGTCTGTCGGTCAGCTCTGGGATGCTCTGCTGCTGCCAGACATCCTGAAAACTTTTTATTTACTTTAAAAACAAATTCACAGATTCTTGTCTTTGCATTTGGGGCTGCTGAAGTGGTTTACAAGGTAAGGCAGAGCAGTTTCAGCCTCTCCCAGCCCAGAGCTGCAGCCCTGCCAGGTGTTTCCACACAACCAGAACCCATCACCACTTCTTCCAAGTGAGACAAGAACAGAGCTACAACGGCTCCAAGATGAATCTGATGGTGATTGTTTGCTTCAGTTTTTAAATGCTGATGGCAAAGATCTAGCAAATACTTTATCATCTCTTAAAAACCCACATGTAATGCTGCAGTTAAACGTTTTAAGTCAATTTTGTGCTGCTGAAATGGTATCATTTCCCCAGGATTCTGTGGCAATTAGGAGCAGCACTCGGTAGGATTATTTTTAGCAAGTGCACCTCATTCACACATTTCACAGTGCTGCTCAGGGATCACTGATCTGTATGCATGACTGCAGTGATAAAATCTAGCAACACTCTTTAATAACTGTTTAAACTGTTCTAGGCGTGTTTCGAGCAATGTACAATTATTCCAACACCTAAAAAGAGCTTTTCCACTTGCAGGATTTTCCACTACTCAGTATGTGCACCCTTGCAGTTGGATAGTTAAGATTTTCCATTATTTCCTTTATTTGATTTTTACCTTTTCAGCCAGTGGACAAGGAAGGTGTCCATGTCCCCTTCCCTGTCCATGGAAGGGGGCTGGAACTGGATGGTCTTAAAGGTCCCTTCCAACCCAAATTATTCTGCTCACAAAAGATACCTAAGATGAGATTTGCAAAGGCTGGAATGAGAGATTCTTATCCTGATGCACAAATTTATGAGGATACAGCTGAAAACTATGCCCTTCATCAACACATATTTATATAAATGCTGAGAATGTAAGGGTTTTATGATTTTGCTAAATTTTAGTGAGCATCAGTATTCGACATTACACAAACAAAGCCAAAATTAAAACTGTAGCTTGGTCAGGTTTGTTTGTGGTTTTCATTTTACAACAAATTCCAGTAACATGTTCTCTCCCTCACCACTGAATTTCTTTCTACTTTCTAAATGTCCTCAAATGCTGCTGCTATACAGTACCATTTCCTAAGATAAACAAAACAAATTGAATGTATTGAAATGAGCATGGATAAAGATTTTGAATCAAGCTAGCACTTATGTTAATGCAAAAGGTGGCAGAGCTTTGGGTGAAGCAGGGATGAATAACAGTCAGCTGTGTTAGGACATCTCCAGGAGGAGAAGGGTCCTGCTGGCCATGCTTCCATCCTGTGCAGTGGAAGAAATCTCAAAACCCTGCTCCACTTGGCTCAAGCACCCCAGGACTAAGTTTATTAATGTTTGAAGATGGAATGAGTGTGGCATTAGCAAAAAGCCCATCATGAACTGTCCATCTGCAATTCAAATTGGCGGAGAAATGAAATCACAACGGTTGAAAGCCAGACACAGGACAACAGGAGAGAAACCAAGTGATACTTGGAAATTGCAGCACAAATGATGCATGGAAGAAGGAGAAATCACTGCTTTTAAATTAAATGGTCATTTTGAGGGCTTTGTCTTCCCCAAAACCCCCCTGCAGCAGTGGTACAGACCTCTACTACACCTTCAACTGCTCCCACCTTCCATAAGCGCAGCATTATTCCACGTTTAGCTCCCAGTGTGAAATGCATCTCATTCTCCCTATAATTCCCCAGGATCTCAGTATCTGTAATTACAGCACTACAAAACAAACCTGACAGCCACCGTGGCAGCTCTTTTTGTCAGACAGACAGGCAGCAAAGCCTCTCAGTGGCTGTGCCACATGCACTGTCAGCTCTCATCGGGCGGCGAGCTGAAAATCAGCAAGTGCTGGCTTCCCTTGTTCTATCAAATGAGTCAAAGATGTTCTTCTAAAGAGGTTCTCCTGACTCTCAGTCAAGTCCTCACTGGAAATGGGAGCTGGAAACACTGCCCCACAGCACTTAGATTTTGAAACATGCAAACCAGGTGGTTCTTTTATCAAACTTACTGACATTAAAATAGAAGTGAATCCCAGGCACCGAGTCACTCTTGGAGCTAGAAAAGGGTTGTAGGCACCAAAGAGAGAACACAGCTTTTCTGCTTGGTCATGAAAGTTCTGGATGGTTATTTAAAATCATCCCATGTGTTCTGTTTGCAGACCTGAGGTGACTGATGCCCTCCCTCCATCAATGACCTGAGCTGGTGGGAACGAGAGAAGAGCAGAGCTGAAGATAAAGGTGTTCCCGTGCAAAGTCCCAGCACATCTGGCAGTGCCTCTGCCACACAGGAGTCCTTACTGACACATCACAATGTGCTGGGGACTTTTCTCTGGGGAGGTTTGGTCAACAAAAGTGTTACTTTGATGATTCCTACTCTGATGGAAGAAAGGGGCAAAAACATTTTGGGATTGGGTTTTGGCTTGGTGTTTTCTGTTGGGTGGGGTTTTCCCCTCTTTCTGTATTTCTTTACCTTGTCTTTGTTTTAGAGGTGCAGAGTTTGAATGGTAAAAAAAGGTATTCACCACCTAACAAACTTCACTGACTCCAATCCTCAAGTATTTTATACAATGACTATTCTGTATGTTAATTTAACGTAAAATACATGAATAAGCAACTCTACCAAAATCATACTATAGATCCAGACAAATTTGCTTCAAATTTTTTTAGGTACAGTGTGATTTAGATGTTGATCTGCATTGTCTTTGGTATGGTTAGTGGCTTAAGATGTGCTGATTTATCTATTTTATCCTAAGGCCATCTGTTATAGATTAAAAACAGAAAAGAGGACCAAAACATGTAAGGGTCTTTCAGACAATAAACATTTTGTTCCCTAGAGGTATTCAGCTTCAAAATAAATAATTAAACAGGGATTTAAGATTTTAAGTGCTGGAATTAAAGCTATGTATTTCAAAAGACTCGGGGTGATGGCCAGCCTTCGTTTGTCTGCACACTGCTCATATCCCAGGAGATGAGACTTTCGCTCTTCTGAAATTGTTTTGGTTATAAGAAAATTCAGTAGCTCAAAAGGCACAGTAATAGCTTTCCCTCAGTCATATTAGACATATATTTTCCAAACATTCCCTTTTATTTCTGAAAAATGGAACTGGATTTTTAGCAGAACTTGAATATCAAAGAATATGATACAGTTATGACCCAGCTTATCTGCAAACTCCTTCACGGTTTGTATTTACCAGCACTTCATAAACTACAGTTATTACCAATTCCCTTAATAATTTGGCTTTCTGATTCTAGGAGACTATCTGGGCCACAAGAACCCTCAGATAATGGAGTTCCATGATGTTACAGAGCTTTACAGCTGTATTCAATATAGATACGTGAATGTTTTCTCCCCGAGATCAGTTCAGGGATCCAATAACACCTTTGGACAGTTTAAGGCTGTGCAATAAACACCCCATAAAAACTGATTCAAAACCAAATCATCTTATAAAATCTGAGAAAACATAAGCTATGTTTGAAAAACAGGAGGGTTATTAGGAAAAAACACATCTTTTCCTATGTCTGAGAGCACAAGTCAAGAGCTAACAAAATGCTGCTTTTCCAGCCTTCCTAGGTAACAATCCCTCATGAGATCTGTCCCTGCAGAGTGCCAGGAAATAGGATTTCTGTGCCATCCTTTAGGAATGGCAGTGCCTCCAAGCCTCCAGCACCACAGCAAAGTCTCCTCATGGGGATGAGCAAAACCACAAAGCAAAGAACTTGATTTAGCCAAAAATACAAGTTGCTCACTTGTCCCAGTAAAAGACAGGTTTAGTGAGCAGAGCCACAAACAGGTATTTGCTTTTAGGCAGCATTTTGAAATTAAACTGGCTCTGGGATGGAGGAGTCCATCATTCTCCCTCAGTGGTCTTAAACTCAGCAGCCAGGAACAGTTCCATTATCCCAACCCTGTGGAGAAGCTGTTTCATCTCATTTATAATCCTTCAACGTCTTCCCACAAAGCAGAAGGATCATGCCAGAGTCTCTAAATACTCTTTCCACTGCAGCCATTATGAAATAGCAAATATTTCTCCCGACTTCCTTCCTGTACCACTTGCCACTGGTACTGCTGAGCTTTAATTCCTCAACTTTCTAATGAACACGGCCCCATTCTCTCCTTAATATATGCAAATATACTACAAGAATTTTCAAAGCACTGAACAAAACTTGATATCAATTTCTAATTAGAAATCTCTGCAGCAGTTCTGGAAATCTCAGCCTCCTCTCTGTGATTTTGTTAAAAAAAAAATCCACGTTAAGTGGTCATAGAAATGTGTATTGTATGAATGTATTTTTTTAATTTATTCGTGAAGAAATATTTTTAAAGGCTGCTCAGTGACAGAGGATTTAACACAGTGTTATGCAATAACTGGTTCAACAGCTTCCCCCACCATGTACTTTCCTCTGCATGTAAATTTTTTGAAGTTATTTCTAAGGCAATAGCTCGATATCAAAAGTTTAATTTCAGAGTGTGACAGATGACAAATATCTTCTCCCTATTTAAGTGCTCCCCCCATAGTGCTATTCTAGTCTGTACAGAATATAAATGACCAACTGAAGGCAAAAGAAAAAAAAAGCCAAAAGCATTTTTCAAGGTTTTTCATTAAAATCCACGTTTAAGAGAGAATTAATGAGGGGGAAAGAAGTTACCCTCCCTGAATGATGCTGATCAAAGTACATTTCTTCAGAAGCTTCAAATATGTGCTGAGCAATACAACACTGAAATCCCCTCACAAGGAAAAAACAAATTATGCATTGAAAATTCAGGTTAGCTACAGTTTACTGTAAATACATTTATGACACTGCAACAAAGGAATGCTGCCGTGTGCACAGGAAGGAAAATTCCTGCAATATTCTTCTAGTAAAAAGGACAGCACTGAATTTAAACACTACAGTTCAGTGTGTGCTTAGGTGCTGAACTTGGCCACATCTCAAAAGCTTGCAGAGCTGCAAGGCTTGGTGTAAGAAAGATGAACCAGCCTTGAATTAACCCCAAAGTGTGCAGTGAGGCTGTCAACCTTTTTAGTAATGCAGAGAGAGAGAGGTTTCAGCTCTTGCCCTGCTCGCTCTTCACACGGCCATCCGCGATTCCGACCGACTGGGCTGTGCCATCAGGGAGTTGGGGTTGTGCTGGTACCTTTTGCAGGTATTAAAAAACAACAGGAATTTTCTTTTTTGTGCCCCTTTCTGCTCCTTCATCCCCAGGAACATTCTCAGGTAATGCACACAGGACAATAACTTTGTTCAAGAGAAAATCTCCCTCAAGCACCAGAGAAAGCCGCGCGTTTGCTTTGGGCCAGCCCAAAAAGAAAAAGGGCTCTGGTTGTGTTCCCATCTCATTTTGCTGGGTAGCAGAGCGTGCATCCTGCAGTGGAAAGGTCACATCCATGGGCAAGGCGTGCCAAGGGCTGACCTGCAGCTCAGCTAAACCCCCTCTCACAGGAAAAAAGCTCTAAAAACACAGATTACAGCAGTTTGCCAGGCACACAGATCCCAACCACAACCATGAGCATCTCACTGGGAATTCAGAGAAAGAGCAGCAACCCCAGCATTTCCCACAAAGCTTTAATGCTTCTGCTTTTTATTTTATCCATATCCTTTCCTTCAGGGTTGGGTAAAAGTGCATTCAACATCCTGGATCTGAGAGAGGGTTTAACACTTCCCTGGTCACACAGCTGTGGTTAAACTGGTTTTGTGACAAAGTTTTACCTGGAAATTCATTCATTTTCTCTATTAAGGTCTTCCAAAGCACCAGCAAAGTATGGTGACACACTGCCAGGCAAGGTGATTTATGCAAAGATGCTTTCCAACATTTTCCCAAACTAAGTTCAGTGTAGTTGTGATGGCTGGTTTCCACATCACTCATAGCACACACATTAATTATTCATTACAAATTGTTATCAATTACCCATGTTACAACTTGAACTATTGCAAGGTATCTTGCTATAGTCCAGCTAGCTACACAAGCTAAAAATAAAATAAAAGATTAATTTAAATTTTCTCAGATTAAATTACATACTGAAATTATTTCCATGGCACATCCAGAAGTGGTTCAAGGTGAATTCTTTTGATTCAAAAGCAATCAGGACATTTTTTCAATTCAATTCAATTTTAATTTAAATATAATGAGATGCCAGTGAAAATCTTCCTGCTGGTTGACAGGTGACTCCATTCCTAAACTATTCCTTTTATCTTCAGTGGATGGACCTACAGAAAAAGCGCTTACAAGAGCTATTTGGGAAAATATTGGTTATACTGGGATTTTAAGCTGTGTCAAACCATTCCCTGCAAGATTGTCATAAAAGAATTCCCTGGAGCACGCCACCAAACCCTCTCTTTGCAAACCATGCGATTAGAACCTCTCTAAAGGCAAAGCAGGGCTCTTTCAGCACGGTGTGAAGGAGAAGTATTTTAAACCATTTCTTAGCTCTCGAGCCTTCTCCTGCACAGCTTTCCCCCACACCATTGTCACAAAAAGGCAACGCTGACAGCTCTTCAGGCTCCAGCAGGAAGCCACCCACACGCAGATCCAGAAAAGCTCTGCCTGGATAAACTGGGTTCTCCTGGCCAGGCCCTGCCGTGACGTCTCTGCTCTTCCCACGGCGGTGGCCCTGGCAGGATCTCCCTCTGGGGACCCAGCAGCTGCCACCGACAGCTCTTGGCAGCCCTGGAGCTGCTCCCAGCACCCTGAGCCCTGGGACACAGGAGCAGGGTGGCTGCAGCACCTTCCATCCCGCTCCAGCTCCTCCCTGGCTGCCCTCAAAACACATCCTGCTCTCTGCAGGTGTTCCCAACGCGCTCCGGCAGCCAAAGGTAGGACACCTGTGCTCCTTCCCTCTGATGGGGGGTTTGCTATACTGCAAAAGGAGAGGAAAATGGGAAAAAACAACTTTATTCCTCAGGGTAGTGGCACAAAAGACAATTATGCTACCTTAGTTTACCAAAAATCCCCTTATCTCAAGACACCCATCAGTCTATTTTCACAACCATTAGGACATATTTCAGCTTAAATTTCCTCTGTCAAGGGGGTTTTACCTCTGTAAAACACCTCGGTTTAAAAGAAAAGTTCCCTTATTATGGATTAGGAAAAAAATACACACACACACACACACAAAAAAAAAAAAAAACAAAAAAGAAACCAAAACCATAAACAGAAAAGCACAAAACTGCTCAGGTTGTATAAGAAAAGTACAAATTGCCTGGCAAAAAGCCCCAAATTTTGTAATATTTTCAATCTTAGCAGACTTTCATAATCAGTCTATTTTCACAACCATTAGAAGATATTTCAGCCTGAATTTCCTCTGACTAGGGTTTTTTTTACCTCTGTAAAACATCTTAGTATTTAAAAAAAAAAATTCCTTTATTATGGATTAGAGATTTTTGGTTTTACTGACTGTCTTTCTGTGCAGAGGAAACAACACTACTATTCCTTGCTATGGATTAGAGATTTTGGGGTTTAGTGAATGCCTTTCTGTGCAGAGAAAACTCTAGGGTTTTCAAAACTCAAGCTTAGGGTACATAGCATCATAAACCACTGTTCAAGATAATTTCCAACCACATGAACAAGCACTTGAGGAAATACAGGCATAAAATGATACTGTTTTAAATGCTCTAACTCTGTAACATATTTGTCTTCTTGTTCTGATAAAGTATGCATGTTGACAAGAGAAAAATGGAAGAGAGATCCAAGGGAATAAAACCCCTGCCATCAATTACAGAAAATGTAACATGATTTCTGTTGTACCAGAGATTAGAGATATTAAATGCAAATACATGCAAAAATGCTATTCATAAAGTGATTTGGAGGCCTTGAATAACCTTTTTTGGTAAAATGTGTCATTCACAGAATAAATGCAGATATATCACATTGTGAGATGCGACATAATGAACTGTGACATATTACATTTCTGAGGGATTTTTGGCCCTCATTTGAGACCATCAACATCCAGATCCTCAGAGGCTTCAGCTTTTCCAGAATCTTAGAAAGGCTTGCACAGGGTGCTCAGAGAAATGTATCAGTGATGGTTAAATTATGAAAATGCTTTAGGATTACTGCAAATTCCACTTGATGGCAAATATTTAAACTTTACACAACAAGCACCCACATGCCAAATTACAGAAGCTGAAAACCAACATAAAACCTCATTATTAGTCTTCACGACGTGGAGAAATGAGACAACAAATACAAGTTGGCAAACCATCAGAACTATTTTTCAGCAACTGCAGGCAAAGATAGAAATGCATCAGGCTTGCAGCAAGTAAAATAAACTGGAACCAAGGATTGTCACCAAAACTCAGCCTAGAACCCCTGCAGATGCTGCTTATGTTGGTATGACTAGGCATTACCTATTATTTATAAGTAATGGCATCATTATAATCCCAGGTTTCCCCACATGGCTCCCTCCAGAGAACAATTCAAGGCCTTGCCCCACTGCTGTCACCATTCCTTCAGTTAATGAGCCAGGAGAAAAGCCCCACTCACAGGTACCTCCAATCCCTGTAATGTGCAACATAAGCAAGGTTGGGTTTTGTTGTGCAGTCTGGCTCGATTTACTGCCTGAACTGAAGACGAGTCCTCAGACACCTTGAGCACTCCCAGAAAAGCCATTTCTGCAGCCTCTAACAGGGCTGCAAAGAGACCCCAAAGAGCTGCTTTTCCAGGCAGCTGTAACACCACTGCGAGCTACGGCTGAAAAGCAGCACAGAGCCTTTCTTCACTTCCACCAGAAGCCGTTTACTTTTCTGTAACTCCGCCAGCATTTCCTGGGAACCGGGAAATGTCTCTACGCGTCATCCTTCCCTGGGACCAGTCTCACAAAACAAAAGCTGCCCAAGAGCAGGAGGCTGCTGGTGGGTTCTGCTCCCACAGCCATGACCTGTCCTCAGACAATAAGTTCAGATAAGCAGCAGAAAGGAATCACAGAATTATTTGGGTTGGAAAGGACCTTTAAAAATCCAACAAGCCCCACCCCTGCCACGGGCAGGGACACCTTTCACTCTCCAAGGGTGCTCCAAGCCCTGTCCAGCCTGGCCTTGGGCACTGCCAGGGATCCAGGGGCAGCCACAGCTGCTCTGGGCACCCTGTGCAAGGGTCTTCCCACCTTCACAGGGAGGAATTCCGTCCCAATCTTCCTATCTTTCCCTGCCCTATGGCAGTGGGAAGCCACTCCCCATGTCCTGTCCCTCCATCCCTTGTAAAAAGTCTCCCTCCTTCTTCCTTGTGGGCTCATTCAGGTACTGGAAGAGCCCAATTAGGTCTCGGGGCAGCTTCTCTGTTTGGTTTTGGGGTACAGCTTTAAAAAAAAACAACCAAAGCACAAAACTGCTCAAGTTGTTTAAGGGAAAACCACAAGTACAAATTGCCATGGCAAAAAGCAACAAAATTTTTAATATTTTCAATCTCAGCAGACTTTCATAATTACTTGTTCCCTTAGCAGTAAATCTCACATCCAAACAGTACCTCCTATGTTGTGTTAAGTGCCAAGGGCTCCAAAGAACATATTCTCCCAAATATTTCTCATATGAATAGCACATTATATTTGCTATTTGATACATTTATAGTGGCACACTAAATATACACTTATGAAAAATGNCTAGAACCCCTGCAGATGCTGCTTATGTTGGTATGACTAGGCATTACCTATTATTTATAAGTAATGGCATCATTATAATCCCAGGTTTCCCCACATGGCTCCCTCCAGAGAACAATTCAAGGCCTTGCCCCACTGCTGTCACCATTCCTTCAGTTAATGAGCCAGGAGAAAAGCCCCACTCACAGGTACCTCCAATCCCTGTAATGTGCAACATAAGCAAGGTTGGGTTTTGTTGTGCAGTCTGGCTCGATTTACTGCCTGAACTGAAGACGAGTCCTCAGACACCTTGAGCACTCCCAGAAAAGCCATTTCTGCAGCCTCTAACAGGGCTGCAAAGAGACCCCAAAGAGCTGCTTTTCCAGGCAGCTGTAACACCACTGCGAGCTACGGCTGAAAAGCAGCACAGAGCCTTTCTTCACTTCCACCAGAAGCCGTTTACTTTTCTGTAACTCCGCCAGCATTTCCTGGGAACCGGGAAATGTCTCTACGCGTCATCCTTCCCTGGGACCAGTCTCACAAAACAAAAGCTGCCCAAGAGCAGGAGGCTGCTGGTGGGTTCTGCTCCCACAGCCATGACCTGTCCTCAGACAATAAGTTCAGATAAGCAGCAGAAAGGAATCACAGAATTATTTGGGTTGGAAAGGACCTTTAAAAATCCAACAAGCCCCACCCCTGCCACGGGCAGGGACACCTTTCACTCTCCAAGGGTGCTCCAAGCCCTGTCCAGCCTGGCCTTGGGCACTGCCAGGGATCCAGGGGCAGCCACAGCTGCTCTGGGCACCCTGTGCAAGGGTCTTCCCACCTTCACAGGGAGGAATTCCGTCCCAATCTTCCTATCTTTCCCTGCCCTATGGCAGTGGGAAGCCACTCCCCATGTCCTGTCCCTCCATCCCTTGTAAAAAGTCTCCCTCCTTCTTCCTTGTGGGCTCATTCAGGTACTGGAAGAGCCCAATTAGGTCTCGGGGCAGCTTCTCTGTTTGGTTTTGGGGTACAGCTTTAAAAAAAAACAACCAAAGCACAAAACTGCTCAAGTTGTTTAAGGGAAAACCACAAGTACAAATTGCCATGGCAAAAAGCAACAAAATTTTTAATATTTTCAATCTCAGCAGACTTTCATAATTACTTGTTCCCTTAGCAGTAAATCTCACATCCAAACAGTACCTCCTATGTTGTGTTAAGTGCCAAGGGCTCCAAAGAACATATTCTCCCAAATATTTCTCATATGAATAGCACATTATATTTGCTATTTGATACATTTATAGTGGCACACTAAATATACACTTATGAAAAATGCTGGATTTATTGCCAGCATATAAAAGGCCATAAAGTTTTCCATCCATAGGGGACCAAGCAAATCATGGTCCATTCAACCATTGGACTCAAAACATTTCTGTCAGACAGTTTGATTATTTCCCACTGAGGACACGCCCTTGTCTCCAGAGAAATCTCAAGCATGAGTTTAAGGAGTGAAAGGGTTAACAAGGACCCAGGTATTCTGACACAAAGGCGTATTTCTTCACTAGTCCTATTTCCACAGGCTAAAAGAATATATCAGATTTCCCACCAGTCTCACACATAACAGAATGCCCCACATTGCAAAGCAAGGATGCATTAACTTCACTTAAAATTTCTCTACTCCCATTTTAGGTACTTACATGTTTAATCTAATAGTGGACGTTTTGTCCTGCTACACTCCACTCTCACTTCTTACTCTCATTGCTTGAGTTTGAGCTCCACCAATAAGTGGACAAAATGGCCAATTTTTGGATGAGCAGGGGAGAAGGTGATTGTTTGGAGTTTTTAAGTCCATTTTCAACTGTCTCAGAATGACCATTTCAAATCAGTAACAAGCTTTACAGAAGGCTTGGTCTTTATCTTTTCATTTACTTGCTTTTATTCCCCTTAAACTAGCAAAATAAAAACCTTTCAGAGATTTCCAGAGTGACCCATACTCATCACTGCCAAATGGAAAACGTGTATTTTATTGTAATATCCTATAACCAGGATCTTATTGCAAAGGAATACTCTGTATGAAGCAGACATTTTCCCCTGGAAGTGAAAAAAGGATTCCTCTTTTTTCTTCTTTTTTATTTTGAAGGAAAACATCTTCCTTGTAGTCCATGTATTAATTTGTGTAATGTAATAATAAATGTTACCTCTTCAGAGAGCTTTCCTGGAGCATCTGAAGATGCTTTTTATCTTTCATTACAATATGTTGTGCTTTTAGAACCAATGTAAATACAATATAACCAAACCCAACCCCCAGGTTTTCACCCCCAGTGGAACACAGGACCCGTGACAGGGGACCAGGACAGAAAAGCTCTCGCTCGAGTGGCAGCACAGCTTCCTCAACACCTGGTATTTGTGACAGCAACTGTTCAGTGACAGACTGTAGAAACAAATAGTGTGACTTTTCCAGACATGGAGATTTGGGATGAGAAACCAACAGGACTCATAGAATGGTTGGGAAAGACTTCCACAGTCATTGAATGCACCTGTTAGTGCAGCACTGGCATGCTCACCATTGACCCGTGTCCCCAAGTGCCATATCCACACGGCTTCTGAACTCCCAGGATGATCCAACCACAGCCCTGGGCAGCCCATTCCAGTGCCTGACCACCCTTTCAGTGAAGAAATCTTTCCTAATATCCAACACAAACCTCCCCTGGTGCAGCTCGAGGCTATTTCCTCTTGTTCTATTGCTTGTTATTTGGGAGAAGAGACCGACCCCCACCTGGCTGCAACCTCCTGGCAGGGAGCTGTGGAAGGAAACTGTCATTTATCATGATAAGACTTTAACACTGTACACAAAGACAAAGAAGGGATTCTCAGAGCAGCAAACCGTTCTCCAAGCCAGTAATTTCTAATTCTATAGGACACAGATCAATAGTCTTCAGCTTTACGAGCTGGTTCACTCGAGTTATTGTTCCTGCTGCACCTTTAGTGCACAGCAGAGAGGTTTAAATCAAACCCAGGGAACAAAGGAGGGCTGATGCGCCCGTGGGGAGGTCTGGATGAGATGCAGGCTCTGCTGAACCCCTGCTCAGGAGTGCTCAGCACCACAATGGAGCAATCAGCCCTGACACTGCTCTGCCTCCGACAGCAGCTGCCACACAATCAGCAGGTTACTCACCTTGCCACTGAATGCAAGGGCTGCACAAGGGAATTTATTAGGTAGTGAAGAAGACAAAGGAAAGAGGAGACCACCTGAAATCTCAGAATTCCTTTTGGAACACCAACATTTGCATGTATCACTGCCCTCACACACGGAGGAACACGCAAAGCCTGGGGGGTTTGCACACAGCCCAAAGACAAAGTAGTAGCAGAAGCTCCTGGGAAAAGCTGCTGAACAGGGAAAGGGGAATGGCAAAATTAAATATTATCTTAGATATGGGTTGAATACTGTTAAAATCTTCTTTCAGCTTTACAATCATTTGCTTTTTTTTCTTTTTCCTTTGGTTTTCATTTCAATGGCAGCTTGCAAATCTCACTGAAGTGTAATAAAAATCATAATGCTTCATGAACATAAACTATTAAAAAAGCTACCATTTATTACTTCAGTGAAACAAGAAATGGAAACTCTAATGTATCCCATCTGTCTAAATGGTAATGAGCCCATGCAAAACTCATTGCAGGGTCAGAATCCAATATTTCCCTTTGGATCATTCAGTGCAAACAAAGTTCATGTCAGCTCTGGTTCCAACAGCAGAAAGAGGCAAAATGAGCTGCAGCTCCCAAGATTTTATTACGTTGATCAGATTTTTCTCAGGGTTTCTCAGAAACCTCTTCAGTGCACAATTTGATCTCACACAATCAGAATTTGGACTGGAACATGTTTGTAAGTCTTGTTTCTCAGAATTCTGCTCCACCTGCCTGGAGAGTTTCTCCCAAGGCACACAGGCTTTACTCACTCTGCAGTGGGAATATGGTGGCAGTCAAGGCTTGTATTGACTTCAAAATTCAAAGTACATAGCTTTTGCAGAGCATTTTATGTCTTTATAAAGCTTTTTTAAACTTAAATGTACATTTAAACATGTACACTACTAGCACTAGTTGGAAGCTTTTTTGAAATAAAAAGAGTAATTTTTGAGTTCTGAAGATTTGATTGCCAAAACTGAATGATCAGGGCACAGTAACTACCTATATGCTTATCTTAACACAACTGACAGAGATCCAAGCAGCTCCGTTTAAAAAAAAAAAAAAAAGGAAGAAAGAAAACCAAGTAGACAATGTACAACATCTTCCTTTAAAATACATAACAAGCAACAACAAAAGGCAAAAAAAACTTTCACTTATTTTCCTACACTACTTGACTATAAACTGATTTTGAAACTCAGCAACAACAGGCAGGTTTACAGAGCCTGGAAGCAAACGGAGTAATATTTGTTTTCCTTTGCAGTGCTGCAGGACCAGCATCCAGAGCAGAGCTAAGCTTTGGCTCAGGTTTCTTTTATCCTGGAAAACCAAGTTCTGACAAAACTGTTCAAACAGCCCTGCAGGCTTAAGGCTAACAAGCAAGTGAGGCTCATCCATATTCAGCAGAGCTGAAGGGCTCTTGAGCTGGGAGCCCAGAGCAGACCTTCCCAGATGCTTTCTGGCCCACACCTCTTGTGATGCAGCCACCCACGCTGGGCTTACATGATAAGCACCAGCATATCAATGTGTGATCAATTAATTTTTGAGTATTTAATATGCAAAGGAAAGGTCATCTAATTCCCTCACTGAGATTAAGAGACTTTTTTTATCGTTAGTGGCAGCTACAGGTACATCTCTGGTCCTGCAGCTCAAACATAACATTTTAAGCCCATGGGCACAGACATCTACTAAAGCTGCTCACAGGAGGATGATTTATCCTTTCACACTCAGTTCCCACTAATTTTGTTACTGACATACCAGTAATTACTGTTTCTAAATGCCTTCCCTACCTTCTTCAATTTTAATTATACTGTGTCAGCACCTAAAAATGTACAAACCATGCAGAAGACAAAGAAGATGCATTTCCTACAGAGGCTCCCGAGCTTTCAAAAGAAGGAATACAAGAGCAAGGCCCTAGTGGGCAGAAGTCACCAGCTTTGCATAGGGAGTCCCAGGTAGGGATAAAAATAAGCTTGAAGTTTTGAAGGGCTGAAATAGAGGGCAAAAAGAGAACTGCAAAAGATTTTTTCCTGACTTACTTGCCATTCTACTGAGACTCATTCTTCCTAAGAAATGACCAAAAAAAAGGTTTGCTTGTCAAACCAAATAGTACAAAACCAAGGCTCCCAGTCAGCTTTTAAAAGCTTTTTCCGTCCTGTCTCCTCCAGCATTTCTACCACATCTGTATTACCTCCCAGGGCCCATTCCAATAACAGTATTGGAATACTCCAAAGTATTGGATACTCCAGTATAGGAGTATCCAAAGTATTGGATACTCCTATACTGGAGTATATTTATTACTATTTAGGAGTATATATACTCCAAATCAGTATTTACAAAGGAAGCAACTTTTCCTTGCAGACCACTCTCCTGAGGAGAAACACATCAGTTAAGGATTTATCCCACATCCAGCTCCACCTCCAACCACCTTCCCCACTGCTAAATGAGCAGGAGAGATGTGCAGGTTCACGTGATCTGCAATGGTTTGTGAATAAGTGGAAAACAATCTACCCGTGAGGAGTTCCTTATGAGGGGGATATGAAATAATGTCTGAGAGGGATTCTAGTGGATCAATAATGATTTGTCTTTAAAAGTAAGCTGAGGTCACAGAGCCAGAGTCATGAGGAAGATGGAATGCCATGATTCAACTTTCTCAGCTGTGGTTAAGTTCATAAAAAGCTTCTCAATCAGTATCTCACCTGCTTCCCACCTCCAGAAAACAGCGTGACAAGCCAGAGACTCTGACAGGGCCTTTTTGGGATCCTGTTTTCCCTCTGCCTGTTAAATAAGGTTGCCTTCCAGTTCTCAGCTATTAAGAATTCATTCCTCTTCTCGTGTGAGAGGGAATTACTTAATTCATCACAGCTCAGCCTTACTCTCATAACAGCACCTACCTAAATATCGGGGCATGTGTCTGTAATACCTCCTCAGCAAGTTAACCCTTCTCCTCCTAACCCTCACAGTCTCAAGGGAAAAGTCACTAAAGCTGTGAAAAGAAAGAGCTGAAGGTTGCATCCAAAAGGGAACTAAAATCCCACTGGGCAAGGCACAAAACCTGTGCCAGGTTTTACCTCATTTCTAGGTCTCTGCTCCCCTACAACAGCCCAAGTCCTGTTCTAAGGACACAGACTCCCTATGGATGTGAATCAGGACGCTTCAAGAGACAAGATCCACCAGGAAAACACACAGGTGCCTGTACCTGGAATCCCTTCTCAGGTCTTAGGAACTTCCTCGGAAGAGGCACTTCTTTTTATAAGGATTTGTAAAACCTTCCACACCCGAGGGAAAGTTCCTCAGACTAGTTTATCATATAAAAGGAGCAAGGCCTCAACTACTACCTCAGCCCCTGCTATTGCAGCTCCCACAGATTTATCCAGTGCTTTGTTATCTTCCATTTATCTTCCAGATAAATGACATTGTTCTCATTGAAGCAAGGCTGATACATGAAAGACAGAGAACTCCTGCAATGTTGTTTCTCATGCCATCCACCTGATGGAGGGTATAACCCAATGGACCTCTATTTTACAAATAAAAAACAAAACTGGTTCTTCTGCTTCCCTCTAGTTTACATTCTTACATGCCTCACTAAGGAGCTTTTTTACCAAAGAGATCACTAATGGACATCTGCAGATCACAAAGCAACATTTATAGGCAAAGTGAAATTTACTGCTTTGTCCATCAGTGATATTCGGTACTTACACTGTCCATTATTTATTTTATAAAAGAATCTTGAGGAAAGAGGGTAAATATTTTGGTCTAATTCCATTTAACATCATTTTCAAATTCTGCCATTATGTTACTTGTTGGCTGTGTTACACACCAATTGAGGACACATCAATTACTTAAGAGACTATACCAAAAATGTCTTGGTGGGAGACTTTCTGACATCTAATGAAATAAAAAACACTTTTCTTTTTTTAAGCATCACAATCACCTTTTAAAATATAAAACAAACCCCTGTCTCATTAAGAGTGTACTATACAATGACAGTTTAAAAGCCAACTGCCATTTTCCAACCTTAGCTCTTACAACAAGGAAAATTAAAGTATTTCTCAAAGCCTGGAGATAATGCAGGAAATGGTTAAACCATCTTTTTCTTTTTTCTTTTTTTTTTTTGCGGCTAAGATTTTAATAAAGTATCAATTAAAGTTTTCTCTATCACACTTAAAAATATGTAGAACCCAGCTCCTGGTCTGACTTCACAAACATCCCAACAGTGGTGCAGGCTCTAGAAATAAAGCTGTTGCTGGCTTAGAAAAAGTGCATTTTTCCTGCAAGGTTTCCACAGTGAAACACAGGAAGTCAAAGGCTTTTGCTGGAGGGTTTTGCTCCACAACGAATCAAAGCAAGCAGGCCCCAGATCCCATCTCCCTCAGCAGCCTGCAAGTGCAGCTCCATTAACATTCAACACACTTGAGCTCAGAAGAGGAGAATTTTGTATAAGTATTAATTATGCAAATTAAATAAGTATATGCTTTTAAATGTACCTAATGTATGGAAATGACCCACAGTTATAACTTCTCTTGAATTATTGTCTAATAATAGAGAGCTGCTGTTGCTGCAGAGCGCCATGCTGCAGGTAGAGCCTGTGGGGTGACATCTTTATTGTGGCCAACATTTTCAATGAAGTGAAAAGAGAAAGAAAGGGGAAAGGAGCAAGAACATTTTTCTTTGCTACTTTGGCATCAAAGCTGAGATAAAACGAGCTGAAATCTGTGTATGATTGACCAACACTTGCACAAGTAGCTGTGATAAATACAGATAGAAATATTCTCCTCGCATCATCCCGGAGCACATTCCTGGGTTTAGGTATCTGATTCATACATTTGACCTGCAACTTCAATCCCACCAAGAGGAATCTGCTGCAGCTCTGATGGAGCTTTGGCAAAATCCTACTAAGAAGGAGAAGGGGGTGGTGGAAAGGAGAAAGGAAAGGACTGAATAGTTGAACATTTTTTATGAGAGAAATAGGAGATTCAGTTCATAAACATCTTACTCTGTTGAGAATTCAGCTGAAGGCACTGGAAGTGGCTTCATTATCCAATGACTTCTATTTTCCAGTCTCTAACCAGACCAGGACAGAACAAAATCTATGATGAGAGAATATAATTGAACTTGAGAAATATATGATTGAGGAAATAATTCATGTTTTATTTGCCTAAACCCTTTAATGGCCCTGAAATAATTTTAAAATTAAAACAAACTACTTTTAGTCACTCAAACTAGAAACCCTTTCCAGAACACATAAATTGATTAATCTAGCATACTGCCATTAAAAAAAACATAATGGAAACACCAAAACAATCTGGTTTAAAAACTTGTTTTTCAATTACTAATAGGACAGCTACTTTTACTTACTCCTAACTTTCAGGAATGGGTTAATTATAAAACAAAAATTCAAGCATATATAGAGAAACATCTGCTTGGGATGACTTCATTACTACCACCCTGTTCTGGCCATGTAAGGCTGTGCCACAAGTGTCACGTTTTTGGCATTTCTTGCCACACCAAGCACACTGTTCAGCAGGATTGCATGAACATTTCCTCGCCATGCTGACAAACTCTCTGCTAACAGGATGCCACACCTGGTGGGTGGAAAGCAATTTTTTTTTCCTTCACACTCTTCTGGCAATAAAGGCCAAAATGAAATTTCTGAAAATTCCCCTTCTCTTTCTCCAGCACCATCATTCCTGAACTTCCTGGTCCTATTATCCTGCCAGAATCCTTTCCCTTACAAGTTTGACAGCAGCTTCCTCTCCACGAGAAACATCCCTCTCACTGCAGCAACTGTCACACAGCTCCAAGGCCCAGGGAAGTTTGATCAGCCAAAATAATTTGACAGCAGGAAGAGATACCTCATTTGTTGGATGAAGATGTGCCATGCTGAAGATCACAAGGCCTTAGATGATCTTCTCCATCAAAAAGCACAATCTGGGGGAGAACAGTTTCTCATCCATTAATAAAAAGATAACTCATTGCTGTTACCTGTTTCATATTTTTCAAACAGTGCTTTCTGCTGAAAAAAAATGAGTGCTGTCTCTCAAATATTAATGTTTCCTCTCTTCCAAAAATCAGGGAAAATGTAGTGAAGAAAAAAAACACCTTACTTTACTCAGGGGGAGAGAAAAGAGCCCAGTGCCCTAAAGCACATCTGAATTCTTGTTGATTATAAATGTCACAATGCCTTGGCTGTTACACAACTGCTGGGAAAATGAAATGGCAATGCTGTGGGATTACTCACATGGAACAACCAACCCCCTACTCTCTGAGGGAAAATATTAAACTTAGTTGTAAGCAAGATAAAAATGTGTTTTGAGGAAATAGCGCAGGAGTGAAGAGACACTGTTGGAGATGAGTATTTGCGTGGATTTCACTCTGGTTCGGATTTGCTTTTACATCAGTTAGGCTTCCAAACGGGCCCATGAAATATGAGACCTTTGTCATTCACACGGACCATCAGGACAACATCTGGGAGAAGGAATGCCAGGCAGTAAATGGCTTTGGCAAAGAAACCTCCCGAGCAGGACAGTCACAGCAAAGGAGCAGGGGGAGATGAGCTTGCAGCCTTTCATGATTTTTCCCAGTGCCTGGATAAAGCCTTTGCTTTGTCTTTGACACAGATTGCTAAATCATTGCACCCTCATACAGAATAAAACTGGTGTTCCCTGTCTTCTCCAAGCCACGGGGTTTAAGGCTCACCTGAGTTAAATTATTCCAGGCAGCACGGATTCCAAAGGCCCCGGCCCCTCTCCAGCTGTGTGACAGTTTGGATAATTGACTTCCAAAGCAGAATGAAGCAGCACAGTAATGTGCTGTAAAGCCAAATCTCTCAGTAGCCAAAAAACCAGCTACTAAACTGCTGTCAACATACAGCAATACCCACCCCAGCTGTGCACAAGCACCCCAAGCCATTGGGCTGGCCAAGAATTTTTCAGTTTGAATTTCGCCATGACGACATCCCCTGTACGGAACAGCAAATGACAGACAGGCCCTTCTGACCCTACTCATTTTTCACTTTCAATGAGGCAAGTTAAAAAGTTGGGCTGTGCCTTTCACACACAAACACACAACCCACCCTTCCTCCAAAAGAGTTGCAAGTATCTGCACGAGCAGGAGCCAAGACTGGGGTTGCAGAGGAAGAGATGGAGCATGAGCCAGACCTGGGACAACCTGGAAAACTACTCAAGGGTTGCCTTCAATTTCTGCACATGGGTGTGAATGTTTGGTGATGCCACAGAAAAATTGGGACAGGATAGCACAAAACGACAGTGGAAACAAAATTGGGGTTTTTTGCTTTCATCCTTAAGTGTCTGACAGAAGGCTCCTCCAGAAGAACAGAGCTGCATCCACACTCCTCAGCACCACCAACAAATTCCAGTTTGAACTTCTGCTGAAGGTTATTTTGCCAGAAAAAGCCTTGTTTGGTTTGCTTTTTTTTGGTTTGGGGTTTAAGTCAATATGGTCTGCAAATAGTAGAGCAAAGAAATGAAATAGTTCTAAAGGAGAA
>WAAG01066244.1:2107-15374 GCA_013390105.1 Tichodroma muraria
GGCTCAGCGACTGCACCAGCGTGGCCCCGGTGGGCGAGGGCGGCCCCCGCGCCGGCACCGCCACCTTCCGCCTGGAGACCCGCGACCGCAGCTTCCTCTTCGCGGCCGAGAAGCAGCAGAGCGAGGAGTGGGTGGCCAAGCTGTGCCAGATCGCCTTCCCGGTGAGCCCCGGGGTGGGCGGGGGGTGCAGGGAGCCGGCGGCGGAGGGGACAGGACGGGACACGATCGTCAGTGTGGGTGGGTGGCCCCTTCCCAGCTGGCAGCTCGGGGAAGGGCGCCCTGAGGCAGCGCCAGTGGTCCCAGGTTTAAAGCGCCCGGCCCTGTCACTCTGGTGCTCTCTCCGTGGCTCCTGCCGTGGTTTGCGGGACTCCTCAGCGTGTTGTCAGTAATTCGTGGTCGTGGCTCCGAATTTCGAGTCGGGCTCTTCTTGCCCCTGCAGAGAGCTGGCAGGAGGCCAGGTGATGGCCGAGGAGCGTTTCCTCTTGGCCCAACCACTGCTGCCTTTCCTGCCGCAGCAGCGGCGGCGGAAGCGGAGCCTCGAGAGCGTTGTGGTGCCTGGCTCCGGGATCCGTCTGGTTCCAGGACCTGGAGCCCCCTTTCCCAGCCTCGGGGCCTTTCCCACCTCCTGGCTGCTGCTGGGGGCACCCCATCTGTGCTGGGCCTCTGGAACAGCTGTCCAGCCCCCCGTCCTCTGCAGCCCCTGGAGCCGGTGGTCAGCCAGTGCGAGCACCGAGGCTGTTTGGGCAGCGGGTGCCCTGAGAGTGGGGTTTTCCATGCCCTGTGGGAAGGCAGTCCACAGTGCTGCTCTCCCTCCTCGGAGGTGTTTGCAGAGCCCTGGGTTGGGCTCCAGCCTATTCCAGGCTTGGAGTGCTGGGCAGGGCTGCCTGGCAGGAGGACTGCGTGCACAGCTGGTGATCCCAGGATCTCTTCCTGACGGGTGTTTGTCCCTCGTGCATCTCCCTGCAGTCTCCTGCCAGGTCAAGTGTGTCTCTGCAGCAAATGCCAGGGCTGGGAGGCACTGGTGGAAATGACTCTGTGTCTCCTGGTGCAGTCAGGGTTGCAGCCTTTGCCCTGAAAGTGGCTTTTGGGGCTGAGCTGGGGACACGACACACCCTTGGAGTGGGGCAGGTTGGTGGCCAGGCCAGGGAGCACCTGCTTGGAGCAGGGCTGTGCTCGTGCCATCCCTCACAAGGGAGCCATCATTTGTGTGCCTGAGATCCAGAAGCGAGCTGACAGTTTAGGAGATTGTGAGCAAAAGGCTACAAGGCTGGCATGTGTTTTTAAAAGGAGCAGGAGGCACAAGAGCTGCACGTGGCCTCTCTGCACAGAGCTGGAGATCCTCAGCTGGGATTGCTGATCATCTGCATGGAGAATGTGATTTTATGTCATGTTCCTGCCCAGAGGGTATGCAGGGTCCAGCAGCTTGGGATCATTTGGAGTTCAGAACAGATTTTTTTTTTTTCCTTTTGAAGATGAGGAAAAGTGCAGTCAAATGGAGCCTTAGAGGCTCTGGCAGATTTGGTGGCCCTTGGCTTTTCAATCCCGGGCTGGAGCCCTGCTGCGTTGAATGCTTTAGCTGAGGAGGAGCTGCTGTTACCAGCTCTCAGGACATGAGGTTTTAGGAACCAAACACCAGAGCTGGATGGCCCTGTTTTGGGCCTTGTTTGGGGCTTCTTGTTAAGAAGCTCATGTTTGTGGGTTTTAAACTGAAACTGTGCCACTTGCCTCTGCAAGATGTACCCTCTGCTGCAACCCCAAGGAAGGACTCCAGCTCCTGACCACACGCTGAACCTCCCTTGTGCCAGCTGCACAGGGCTCGGTGAGCCTGTAATTTGTGAGGGGCTTTTCTGCAGGAGGATCTCTGAGAGCACCAAGGGTTTGTCCTGCCCCAGGCCCTTTGGGGGGGGCCCTGCTGTTGGGACACGGTTGCTGACAGTGTGTGTTGCATTTTCAGTTCTGCATGTGCTAAAATAGAAGGGCTCACTTCCCCTCTGCAGGCTCCCCCTCCCGCTGGGCAGGGCAGGACACGGACCCCCCTGTTACCCGGCCATCAGCCCCCCGTGCTTGTGCTGCTATGGCCAGGAGGGTGTGTTTGGGTTGTGCCATGCTTTGGAGGCAGCTCTGTGGGTCGTGCTGCCCTGCACCCTGTCAGTGCAGAGCCCAGCTGGGGACAGGGTGCTGCCAGGAGCTCAGGGAAGTCCCCCTGTGCTGCCTGGCCCTGTTCATCCGTGTTCATGTGGCTGAGGGGATTCTGTAGCCGGCTCTGGGATGGGCAGGGTGCCGGAGAGCCAGGCTGTGTGAGGCCGGGGAGGGCAGCAGGGCCCAGGCCATGCAAGGGTGCCCAGGGGCTGATGTGGGAAGAGAACTCTGGGTTTGATCTGCTCTCCTTTGCCAGGGAAATGGCCCCAGCGATGGCGTGGTGTCACAGTATGGCCGAGAGGGCAGCGGGGAGTCGCCGGCTCTGGAGATGGCCGTGAACTCCATCTACTACTCCAGAGATGAAGGTGGGACCTGCCACTGCCCTGACTTGGGGCCACCTTCCGTGGAGCCTTGTCCTGCTGCTGCCTCATCACTGGGGCCACGCTGGGCATTGCCGGTGTGCCCTGCCCTGAGCAGCCCTGTCCCCTTAGTGGGGCTGGGTGTGTCCCTGAGCAGCCCTTTCCCCTCAGTGGGGTCGGGTGTGTCCCTGAGCAGCCCTGTCCCCTCAGTGGGGTCGGTGTGTCCCTGAGCAGCCCTGTCCCCGCAGTGGGGTCGGTGTGTCCCTGAGCAGCCCTGTCCCCTTAGTGGAGCCATGTGTATCCCTGAGCAGCCCTGTCCCCTCAGTGGGGCCGGGTGTGTCCCTGGGCAGCCCTGTCCCCTCAGTGGGGCCGGGTGTATCCCTGAGCAGCCCTGTCCCCGCAGTGGGGTCGGTGTGTCCCTGAGCAGCCCTGTCCCCTCAGTGGGGCCGGGTGTGTCCCTGAGCAGCCCTTTCCCCTCAGTGGGGTCGGTGTGTCCCTGAGCAGCCCTGTCCCCTCAGTGGGGTCGGGTGTGTCCCTGAGCAGCCCTGTCCCCTCAGTGAACGCCTTCTGGGTGACGGTGCAGCGGACCGAGGCCGCGGAGCGGTGCGAGCTGCGTGGCACCTACGTGCTCAAGGCTGAGCGTGACAGCCTCGTCCTGAAGGACCCACGGACGGACAGGATCCTCTACGTCTGGCCCTACCGGCTGCTCCGGAGATACGGCCGGGACAAGGTGGGGAGTGGGGGGCCCCGTGTGCTGCAGGTGCGCTCCCCTGGAGCTGTTCCCTTGTGGAAGGCTGAGCTGACGTCCTGCAGGCAGCCCTGCCAAATTCCAGGATTGCTGCAGCCCCTGGTGACCACAGCAGGGTCTGCAGGGACATCTGTCACCTTGGCTGTCCTCAGTTCCTGCCTGTGTCGCCATGCTGGAGCGTGGGCTGGCAGAACACTCATCCCCTCTGTGGTTTCCCACTTTCACTTAGGCCATTGCCTCTGCTGCTCTCCTTCTCTATCCCAGCACTTCCCAGCTTGTGCCACGAGCAGGGACATCCTCAGTGCTGCACACAAGCTCTCCCTCCCCTTGGCTCCTGGCCGAGAGTCCTGTCTCTGCCCTGGGTTCAGTCCCTCCCTCCTAAGGATGGTGGCCATAGCAGAGGGGCTTTGAGACACCAGTTGCTCTGGATTTGTTCACTCTGTGGGGTGAACTGCTCCTATTCTCACTGACCTTTGAAGGTCTGCCCCTCTCCAGAGTCCTCCTGCAGTGAGTCCCCAATCTGCCTTGCGGCTAACCTGAGTGCAAGAGGTCTGGGCCACGCTGGACAGGGTGGAAGTCGTGTCCCTGGGGCTCTTTATACCAGTGACCGTGTTGGCCGTGCTCTGCTTGTGGTGCTTTCTGTGGCACATTCCCAAAACAGAGGTGGAAGCTGAGCTCCCTTTGTGGGGGTGTCCAGCTCATCTGCAGAGTCTGTGCTGGGGGCAGGAGGAGGGTTGCAGCGTGTGGGGAGCTGCACCCACAGTGACCTGAGCAGGGAGGGGCTGACACACAAGAAGAAAGTTTGTCCCCAGAGACCTTTGTAGCAACCACGGGGGCTGCTGCTGCCTGTGAAAGAGGCAGAAAATTCCTCGGGTTAAGGGAACGAGGCTCAGGAAGGGTGTGGGCGTCAGCTGGTGGATACCTGCTCACCAGTGTGTTCAGGCCAGAGGAAGCACAGCCTTGGTGCAAGATTTCTCTTGAGAGGACCTTTTACCCTGAACAGATTAATGCTGGTTGGTCAATGCTTTGCTTACTCTTGGTAACTGAGCTGCTGCTGCTGGGCTTTCCCCTGTGGGAAGCCCTGTTCCTCCTCTTGTATCTCTTGCTTCCAGATCACTCCCTTCTTACCTAAGATTCCGTGCTAGTGTCCCCCGCTGAACTCTCACTCACCTTCTCGCCCTACTCCTTCCTCAGTGTTATTTCCTAGACTATCTGGTGCCAGTGGTTGAAACTGCTGCAATTGCTCACGTAAGGCAGCAGGGCTCCAGCAGGAGCTGCAGCTCTCTGGGGCACTCACAGTGGTGTCCCCTCAGGTGTGCTCCAGTTCCACAGCTTGTCCTGGGCTGCTGGGCAGTGTGGCCTTTCCCTGCCCAGCTGCTGGGCACACGGTGGCCCTTGCTGTGGGAGTGGAAGGAGCAGGATTTCAGAGCAGTCTCTCCTCCAGGATGTGCAGGAGCAGAGCTGCAGCCACACGCCCTTTGGTGGGAAGCACAGCCTGCACAGCGTGCTGGCTCAGCGGGTGCTGAGCAGGATGTGACCCTTCTGCTTCCCCTTCAGGTGATGTTCTCCTTCGAGGCTGGCAGGCGCTGTGACTCAGGACCTGGAAACTTCACCTTTGAGACCAAGCAGGGCAACGAGATCTTCCGCCTGGTGGAAGCCTCCATCCAGGAGCAGAAGGCGCAGGTGGAGGAGAACCGGCAGAGCTGCGACTCGCTGGAAGCCGACAGCCCCGGCATGGTGCAGATCCGCCAGGCCCTGGCTGACAACCTGAACCTGGAGCTGCCCGCCGAGGGGGACGACACCAAAGCAGGGCTGGCACCCAGGGCCGGTGCAGCAGCAGCAGCAGCAGAGGAGAGAGACGCCACATCTCTGCTGAAGAGCCGGACTCTGCCAGAGCTGCCTGTGCCACCGGCCAAGCCCACGGTGTCCAGCACCCCCCCGCGCTCCCCTCTGCCCAAGGTGCTCCGTGCTCTGCCGCCGGCCGAGGACCCGTCCAGCGTGTACTCAGAGCCCCTGGACTCGGTGAAGGGCCTGCAGCCGTGGCCGGACCCGCTGTACTCGGACCCCGTGGACAGCAAGGCCGCGAGCGCGGCCAAGGCGCCTGGCGCCGCTGTGGAGGAGCCGAAGCCGCCGCTGCCGGTGCCACCGTTCTCGGGCCCGTATGAGCAGGGCCGGGCCGAGGGTCGCGGCCAGGCTCCCCCTGGGCACAAGGAGCACATCTACGACGAGCCCGAGGGCCGCGCTGCCCGCTCGCTGCGCCCCTTCACCTACATCTACGACGAGGCGCGGCCCACGAGCGAGGCCTGGCGCACGCAGGGCCACGACGGCAAGGGTGGCTACGAGTACCCCTACAACCCCAGCACTGATGATTACTCGGTACCCGCCTTCCCGGCCAAGGCCAAGAGCCCCAAGCCGGTGCCGGCCCCCAAGCCCCAGGCAGCCTTTGTCCCCAAAGGGGCAGAGAGGGTGGAGGACCCTGGCAGGCGATGGGGCAGCGCTGCCCCTGAGAAGGTGCTGGCCAAACCCAGCCTCAACAGCAGCAACAACAACAACGTGGAGGTGCTGTACAGCCAGGTGGTGAAGCCCCAGCAGCTGCAGAAGAAGGAGCAGTGTGTGGATGAGTACAGCTTGTCGCCTCTCTATGAGGATTTAGGGGAGATATAAGTTGCTGCTGCTGCTGCTCTGTGTCAGTATCCCAGCAGGGACTGGGCATCCCAGTGCCAGCTGGGCTCCTCCTCCCCAGGGTGACTTGGGGCTGTTTGTGCTCAGACTGAGCCCCTTTTGCTCACCAGTGCTGAGGGGCTGTGTTTCCCTGGAAATCAGCAAGAGCAAGAGAGCTGTGGCTGGTGCAAGCCCCAGTGTGTTTCTCCAGCTCTGGAGCTGGTTCCACTGTGCCTTCTGATCTGCAGGAGGGCTGGTATTTTCCTGTACCTGCTGCTCTGGCTCTGCTCTGGCTTCCTGTCTGACCAGGCTGCAGGGCTCTGGTGCCTGTTGTGGTGCGTGGAAGGCTGCTTGCCATCAGTCTCCTAAAGTATTTTTATACAAAGTTATTTTAATATTAAAGTCTGTATGTCTCAGAACGACACGTTTGCCTGTGGCGTGGATGGGGAGGTGCAGGTGCACGTTTGTGTCTGGGCCAGAGCTACTGAGCCAAGAGGGGGACTCAAAGAAAAATGCCTGCCAGGTTGAGCTGTGGCTGGATGCCCTGATGCCAGGGCATTAAGGGCAGTGAGTCAGGCTCAGGTATGTGATGGCCTCCAGGCATAAGGCCTGGGCAGCTCAGTGGCTGTTGATGAATCCCAAGATCTCTCCTTCTCCAGCTTGACCCCACTGCTGATTCCCCCGTGCTCCCTGCTGCTTTGGAAGGCCTGGAAGGGCCCAGTCTGGATCCCGTTGACTTTAATGGCAAAATCTGTGATCCCTGCTGTGTGGTTTGTGTGATTGCTGTGTGCTTGGGCAGAAACCTTCCCAGGGAAAAAAACGGGTTGTCCTTTGTGTGTGGGACCACACCAGGCTTGCTGGCATTGGCTGCCCCCACGTCTGGATGCTGCCTGTCACCTGCTGGTGACTTCTGCAGGTTTAGCAGCCTGTTGATACTGACAGAACAGGCAGGGGACAGGCAGCACTGTGCTGTACCTGTGCAGAGGGCCAAACACGACTTCTGCAGCCCCAGCTCAGCCAAACTATTGGGAAAGTCTGGAGGTTCAGGTCCCCAGGCTTGTGAGATGGTGATAAGGTGATGAGCTCTGGCCATTTATCTGATGTCAATGATGATGCCATTTATCTGATCTGATTTTAGGTTGCAGGGGGAAGCCTCAGTCCTGTAAAAATACAGCTCAGCCCTGACCAGGACCAATTTGTGGTTGTTCCCCTCTGCTGGGTCCTCTTCTCCACTGGGGTTTGGCTGCAGGAGAAAGGGAAAAGTCTAATGGGTTTTGGGAAGTCTGAGGGAGGCTGAGGTGGTTTAAAAAACTTTGTTGCCTCTCTGCTGCCCCCTCCCTGAACCTGGTTTTATCATTTTTATGTTGTTGACTGGTTTGCAGGCCCCAGGCTGGGCCATTTCTGTGTTCATTCCTGCCCTTCCTGCGCCCAAGGATCCCTGGTGCCTGCCCTGTCTTCCATGGTACCTGCCCTTGATGTCTTGCCCCAGCAGCTGCCTGATGAGATGGCAGGGCATGGGAAGAGCCAGCCCATGCCTTGGGCCTGTCAGAGCTGGGATCCCAGGGAGGAGTGGTGGCTCTGAGGGGATTGTGGTGCTTGCCTCATGCCCTTGCTCACCTGCAGCTGTTTCCCAGGAAGCACAAATCAGTGGTGGGGTGGCATGTCAGAAACCACGGGCAGAGTGAACTCCATGGAGGCATAACTTTATTTTGAAACAGCTTTTCAGAACCAAGTAAGTAGAACACAAACTCTGCTGGTGCTTGGCATCAGGGGCTCAGTGAGACCACCCCACCTCAGCTTGGTCAAGCTGCCCTTGGCTCCTGCCGTGCCAGGGGCACCTGCCCTACACCTGCACTGAAAAACAGGCTGGCATCTGGGCAGGAATTCCCTGGAATTGCTCTGGCCTGGCATTTGCTACAACCCCCTTCATGAGCTGGGGCGTTGGACGGCGAGGTCAGTATTGGAAGCAACCAAATCATCTGGGAGAGCAGAACTCCAGGTTTTAAGATTAAATCCAAGTTTCATTCCTATTCAGCCACCCCACGGAACCTGCTGCTGTGGGATGAGGGCAGCTCAGCACGACTGCCTGCCTCGTCTGTCTGATTTCCTCCCTGCCCTGCCTGCAGCTCTTCTGCTCCTGCTGACAGAGATGTGTGATCTGTGGCTTGCCCAGTCTCAGAAACCCAAATTTGAGGCAGGGTGGTGACGTGTGCTGGCAAGAACAGGAAATACCGTGGTGGTACTGCTGCTGCTGCAGGGGACAGCTGGATCTCTGGACAGAGGGTCCCCGAGCAGCAAACTTCCTGCAGAACTGGCTCGGTGACGAACACAACCGTGGAACAACAACAAGGAGGAACGAACGATGGGAAGTGCCTGTCTGACCAAGGCCAAGCTCGGTGTCTTGCCTGACCACATCCGGCCAGCTGCTGAGCCCAGGACCTGTGGCTGCCCAGGGGCAGGTCCTGGTGCTCACTGCAGGAACTCCTCGTACTCCTTGGGGAGCAGGGAGCCCTCACAGGAGCCTCTCCTGGCTGCTGCTGCTGCTGGTCTGAACGTTGGGAGGGGAGAGGGAGCCATCAGCAGGGGAGCCACTGCAGCTTTGGCTCTGCTCTGAGGCTGCAAGACAGGGACAAAACACAAATCCTTGTGGGAGGAGGCGCTGGCTGTGCCTCGCCTTGCTGGTGCTACACCCAGCCCCTGCTGGGCACGGGGAGCTGGCCGCAGCCCCCCCTGCAGGAATCTGACCAGGAGGGCACAATCTGCTGGAATCTGACCAGGAGGGGACATCAGGCCCCATCCAGGCTGCTCACACACAGGGACTCACCTGCCTGGGCTGGTGCCGCTCCGGGCGCTGCTCCCGGGGCTGGGGCTGCTGCCGGTGTGGAGGTTTGTACAAGGAACTCTTCAGGTATTTGTAGAGGTTGCTCTTCAGGTGCAAGGGGTTGTAAGCAACTTCCACTTCCAAGCTGTTCAGGGCGCTCTGCTTGGAAGAAAGAACTTGAGTTCGCTACAGGATGTGACAGGTGGGGCCTGTGGGGTTTGCATGTTTGTGGGTTTTTTGGTTTCTTTTTCAGGGAGAATGTTGTAGACGCTCCAAGCCACCCCGCAGTGAAAGGTAAAAAGGGATTTTTGGCTGTGCTGCAACCCATGAGGAGCGCTCCTAGCCATGTATGGAACAAGAGGCATCTCCAAACAGATCTTAATGGATTTAAACATTCCCTTGCAGGATGCAGTCCTACCCTTTCCCATGCCCAGAATCAGCCAACAAGCTGGAGCACCCTTTCTGCGCATTGTCACCCTCAACTCTGCTTCTCAAGGCCTCTTCCCCCCAACAGACACGAAAACATTCCTTCAAAGGACAGGTATTTGCTGGAGAAAGCTGTCACACTCCAGCTGTCACTAGACGTTGTCACAGCCATTTCCTTCTCTCGTTATCTGCTGAGGTGATAACGAGAGCTGATAATGAGTGACTCACCTCGATGGGGCCCCTGACTTGCTCCGGGTGCTCGGCCAGGAGGGCTGGGAAGGATGATGGCAGCAGGAGCTCTCTGATGGCCACTGCTTTCACCAGGAGAGTGGCAGAGTCAGAGGGGACGATGACATAATAGGGATGCACCACCACGTTCCAGTTTGGTCCAGTGTTCTGGGGCTCATGCCTGGCCAAGAGCATCCACTTCCTTTTCTAAAGGGCAAAATCCGGGTGTGATCAACAGCGACAGCCACTTCCTTCAGCACTGCCACCGTGGGCTCAGGGCAGGCACACACACATCAGGGAAGGGAAACTATTCTGCAGCAGGGCTGAAGACAGTATGGCATTTGTTTTGTTTTTTAGCAAGTCATTTCTTAAGGAAAACACCCAATTTTGCATCCTGGCTGGTCAGTAACAGCCAGTTCTCCACACTCCAAGCCTTGATTAATTATTTTCGCTGTTAAAGTCGCAAGTCTAACTCCAACCCTGGCATTTGCACTTCACACCTCCAAACACTCATTTCTGGTAGGTTTGAGGGTCTTCCCTAAGGTCTGATGAGCTGCAGTATCTTTCCAGCAGGTAGAAAGATTTACAAACCCAGCTCTGGCCCATGAGATGCAGCTGCAGCTTTTAAAATTGTAAAATGTTGTTTTAAAAAACGAGATGTTACAAGGTGTGCACTCACTGTTCCTTTCCCTGGCCATCCCTCCCCGTCACACTGCAATTTTCACACACTCACCAGGAGACTGTGACACAAAGCGTGGAAGCTGTGCTGGTTTGTCTCCAGTTCATCCCAGTCCAGCTGCCAGCAGCTTGTGGGCTTGATGATGAAGGGCAGCCCATAGAGCACAGACTCACAGACCCCTTCAGACTTGAGAGCCCTGCCAGGGTACAGCTCATGTTAGTGCTCACCACTGTAAGAACAACTGCACAGCTTAGAAATCAGACTGGTTTTTCCTATAAATAAATCTCAGAAAAGACACTGGAGAGCATCTCTGTGCTCTGCCCTGTGCCGTGAAAGTGAATTCTTAGGTGAGATCACAGCACTGTTGAGGCTTAGCTCAGGCTCTGACATCCAATTAATTGCTGTGGCCTCATTAGGTAATGAGAGAGCAGAATTATTGCAATAAAACATTTCACTGAGGCGAAAGAACTTTTGCACGAGTGACACCTGTGGCGTCACACTCATTGAGTGCTGTGGTGACACCAGGTGTGACCGTGGTCTGCACGTGGGCTCTGCTGTTTCATGAGAGGAAGAGTGATGAAACTGGGGCTTTTTCACACCAGAATCTGGCTCACCAGCAGCCCAGAGCCTCCTGGTGACATCAGCAGGCCCCAGGATGACGTTGCACAGGGAAGTGAAGCTTCTCTTGCAGCCTCTCCCAGTTACCCAGTGGAAGACAAGGAGCACCACTCACTTCAGCACCCGGAGTTTGCGCAGAGCTGTGGATGGCCAGGCTGCCACGTGCCAGGGAGAACTGGGATCTGCTGCTCTCCCAGAGCCATCAGCTGTCCCCAAAAGCAGGGCTGGGTCCAGCAGCCTCTCCTGCACATCGCACTTCAGGCACACTGGGAGAAGGAGAACGGTTTAAGTCGCTGGGGTTGGCAATGTTTAGCACATGACACGCTCAAAGCACTTAAAAATTAATGTTTTCTAGCAACTACTGGGGGAAGGAAAGTACTAAAGCCTGACACAAGGCATCGACCTGTCCCCAAGGCAAGACAGCATTTATTTAAGTGCACTATTTATGCACTATTTAAGTGCAGCTCTCTGTAAGACAGCCTTTATTTTATTTAAGTGCAGCTCTGGCACAGACTCTTTGTTTTAAGCACAATTTTTAGGGCTATCCAACTCTCAAGATCTAAAAGGCTCCTTTTTACCTTGACCACACAGCTGTAAATTCACATGCCCCTCCAGGCACATTTTTGCTGCAGAATGGAAACGATTGCAGCCTCAGCAGCTTTCTAAGCCTGATGATTTTCCAAGTTATCCACAGACCTCACCTGGGTCTCTAAACGGGAGGGAAGGTGCCCATAGGACAATCCTGGGAAAGCTTTAAGGCTGAGGGATTCAGGAGCTCCTTGAAGGGGAGCAGAGGGGAGAGAAAGTGAAATACTTGAGGTATTCTTGGGTGCAGCAGCGTGGCTGAAACCTCCTGAGGGAAGGAGGAGATGGAGCTGTTCCCTTTCTGTGCCATGGTCATGGAGCCACGTTTTAAACAGCATCTCCAGGCTGATGACATTGTCCTCTACAGTTTGCACCTCGATGTCCATTCCCAGGATTGCCATATCTGCAGGAAAAAGGAAAAAAATAAGGTGAAAAAAGAAAAAAATAAGGTGAAAAATCACCAGTATCTTCAGCCAGCGAAAAGAATTCTCTGGTTTCTCATGCCCAGCAATTATTAAACCCCTTTGTTGGAGGTGCAGACAAATGTGGTGGGATGTAGCAACAGCTTGAGAGAATGGAGAAATGTAGGCTGGACAGCAGAGTTAGGCAGGGCATAAACAAGATAAACACCCCAAAAAAACCCAAATACACAAACCCCACACATAAAAAATACCTCAAAGGTGCATCCAGATGAGAAGCTAGCTTGAAGTCCATCAGATAAATAAAAATAAAATGGGATAAATACAATAAAGTGAAGGAAAGAAATAATTTGCAAATTGCATAAGACATGCAATGTAACCACTTGTAAACACAGGTCTGGTGGCACTAATAGCTTCACCATACAGCCAGGATGTGGAAAGGCTTTCTAAGAACATGAATAAATAGCAGAAATAACCTTTTCCCCCTCCTTGTGTTTACCAGGCCAGCAGGGAGATTAAAAAACAGTGCTACATCCATCTACACTGAGAAATCTTTTCTTTATGCATTAGCATTTCTAATGCCATAAATGACACCTATGCATTAAAAAACCCCCACAAAACCCAAAACCAGAGAAAAACCCCCAGAAATTAATTCATTTCTAGCTGGCAAATAATCCAGGACTACTGTAATGACTGTAATTCTTCAAATGCTCTGCAGGACACACTTTTTGCCTATCCCCACCTGCCAGCCTTGAGGAAGGATTATGTTGGTTGTGTGTCTGCAGCAAAGCAGACTCGACTCCCATTCACAGCAGGAGATCTTTCACACTGCCCTTGCTACTAAAAACCTTTCCTTATCATCCTTTCTGACTGTCCCTGGCAGCCAGGACATTTAATTCTTTTTTGTTTGGGTTTTTTTTTTTTTTTGTTTTTTTCTTTTTTTTTTTTGGTTTTTTTTTTTCCCTTTTTTTTTTTTTTTTTTAGATGGAAGCTGCTCTTCATGAACTTAGCTGTTGCTCCCATTTCCCTGCAGAATTCACTGTTGCAGGATTGATCCTGTTTTGCATACATTCCCCACAGATTTTAGACTTGGGCTTCTCTCAGGGATGTGCACTGAAGAGGGCATTAACGGCTCAGAAGACAAAACACCAGGAAATCCATGTAATTGACTTTTACAAACAGCAAAACACAGCTGACAAGGGAAATTGTTTGTGTTTTGGGGCTGGTAAATGCTTTAGTTCTTCCCTCAGTAAATATTTCCCTGGTTTGGGTTTTTTTTTGTTTTTTTTTTTTACTTTTCCCTCTTGGATAGATATTTAATCACTTACACATCTGCAGCTGGCACAATTTTNTTTAATCACTTACACATCTGCAGCTGGCACAATTTTAAAAGAAATTCACTGCGTTCATTAGGAAAAAAAGGTTGGGGTGCAAAAATCTCCTGTGCAATGGGTCTGAGACTTCCTGGAGAGCAGAGCCCACGTAGAGAAAGGAGCCCTGGGGCTTGCAGAAGATGGGCTGTGGTCATAAAAAATGCATTAGTGCTTTATCTGCAGGACTTGTTTTTTGTTTTTATCAAACAGA
>WAAG01066246.1:2602-14245 GCA_013390105.1 Tichodroma muraria
TTCAGCTAAGATTTAATCTCCTCTGTAAGGGCAGAAGATGCCTCACACCTAGACAGGGAGCACCCAAACCAAGGTAAGAAACTCTGGACTAGACTCAGACTGTGAAAAATATTAACTTCTTTAATTATATGGGTGCGAGCTACCACGTTCTCCTCTGAACTGACATTTCTCTGTAGCTTTTTTTCTCTATAAAATCCCACACTCATTCAAATTTCTCCCAAAAAAATCCTTCTGGAATGCCTAGAAAAACAGTCCACAATGGCTGGGCAGCTGGCATACTGCAATGGCTCATTATCCTAATTTCAACAGGAAATCTCTTATCTGCTGGTGAAATCAAGGTCAAGTGGAAAATTTTAACAACCAATATGAAGAGATCTGTGCATCTTGAAGTTAAGTTTGTAACTAGATAAATTCTAAAAATTTTCACCATTTTTTAGAAACGTATTTTTTTGACCATTTGGTAAGCAAAAGGATATGCAAATTGTTCAGGAAGGAGTGATGTTCCTTTTCAAGACAGACTGACTGACTTGGGGAAAGCCACATCCAGGCTGGGTACTGGCAGGACAGAAACTCTCCTGCCATTTGTGGTGCCAGGCCACTCCAGTAATACAACACATTTAGAAAACTCATGAAATAATATCTTCATAATGAGGATAATATATCTCATAATCTTCATAATCATCACCTTTTACTAAGAGTAATCATAATCTTCATAATCTTCACCTTTAAACTAAGAGCCATTGAAAAGTGAACATAACATACAAAACCACAGAGAACTCCACCTCGTTCCACCAGTGATCCCTTTAGCTGCTCCCTTGCCAGTTCAATATCCTTACAACAAAAAGCACCCATGATATGAGAAAAATAAATCTCAGAGTCCTCTGACTGCCATTGCATATTTAAAATTTAAAAACCCCAAAGGAAGGAATGACCAAAATGTTTGCCACGTAAGCAAGAGCCCAGTGAGGATTTTAAAATGGAGAAAGAGGCCAGCCTAACATCTGGATTTCTTATTTGAGATACTTCTGAAGAATGGAAGAGACATCTGTCCCTGGATATTATCAGCAGAGGGACACATCTCATAACAAATTCTCAAAGGCATTGTCAAGGACGTATCTTCTTCAGAATCTCTTAACTCAAAAGCATGGTGTGCCCCGAGCCTGGGGTAAGCACGCAGGCACGGTAGTGAGGATTCAGGGATCGTAGCTGATTTTTCCTATTTATACTTGCTGCAAAACAGGGAGTTTGCTTCCTCAGCCTGGCTCCTCTTTAGACAATCACAACCTGGGACCTGCCAAACCTTATCTCAGTTTAACCTCAAAGATATGAATCTTAATGAAGAATAATTAAAGCAAAGACTGTTTCGCCTTGCTGTTGGAAATGGAAATGAAAGAAAAATGGAACGAAATTATTATAAAACAATTTTCAAATAGGAAACATCATGCCAACTAAATGCACCTTACGGAAAGCTAAAATATTTATACCTACTTTCTATAGCTGTTCTGCTTTTTGCCTTCACGCAGGTTCAGAGAAGTCTTGCCCTTGAACATTAAAATCATAGAAATACCACAACAGGAAAAGTGAAAACCACACACGAAACTTTATTTGAACTACCTGGATGACAACAAATCTTAATTAGGAGACCACGCACCGACATGTGCAGACACACAGCGGAATGCTCTGTGCCCAAGCTGGCCAACCTGTAAAAGAGTGGAGAGGGAGCTCAAAGCTGCTGCCCAAGCTCTGCTGAGGAGCACACAGTGCATTAATACAGCAGGAGGTGGGAACCACAAGTTGCATGACATAGAAAAACTTACTTCCAACATATTTCCCATGAGTGAAAAAAAAAAAATAATTATGTGAAAACACCTCCTAAACATCTTTCTTTGCAAAAATATTAATCTCACCGCTTTTTGGGAAAAAAAATACCATAATAGAGGGGAAAAATGGAACAAAACAAAACCCAAACAATCAAGACAGTGACACAGACACAAAAGAGAAATGGAAAGGTTTAAGAGAATGAAGTTTAATTCATCACTGACCTTTGCCTGAATGAAACATTGGCAAATTTTGCTAGCTTCGGTGACTGCCAGCAAAAGGTGATTTAAAAAATGTGATGGTTTATATGAAATATTCATATTTGGATGTGTCAGTGATCTTGCTCAGAAAGTGTATCTGGTGCTTCCCATAATGGAATCCTTTATTTCTTCACTTGCATAGTGGTTTTTTGTGTTGATCTCAAAGATTGTTGATACTCTCAAAGGTCTTTTCCAGCCTAATCCATTCTGTAATTCTGTGGTTTTTTGGCTTTTTTTTTTTTTAAATGAGTTTCATATAACTATGATACACAAATATTGCAGGTAGCCTCTCATTCTGAGAGCTAACATTGAACAGATTTTTTAACAAATTTAATTTTATTCAGTATTGCCTAATCTACCAGAAAAGAAAACCAACTTTTTAAATAGATAAGTTGGAGAGGTGTAACTGGGGCACATTTGAAGCTTACTATCTTTCCCAACAGTTAGTCCATTTTACAGATATAAAAACATTTTTATAAACAGATATACCTTTTTCATAATTTTTACCAAAAAAAAAGAGAAAAATTAATTCAGATACTGAAAAAGCTATGCGTGTATTTTTCATGGAAATGCTTATTTAAGCCTAAATTCAGAGATTCTGTGCATACTTTCAAGAGGTACTTAGCATCCAAAAGTCAAACTGTGACCATGAAATAGGTGCTTGGTGTCTGTGGAGACCAAATCAAATTGGAATGCACAAAGTTAAGACTGTCTTTTGAAATATTAGACTTAGTGCACTTTTGCTACATGAAGAAGGCACCATGCAAGTGGAAGGAATATAGTCCATTCCTCCTCATATCCCTGGCCCATCACCCTTGGCAGCAGATCATACACATCTATTATTAACACCTCTTGCTGAAGAGGAGGAGATGAAAACAGGACTTAGCTGCATATGTGCTGAAAGTACCAAAAGGGGATTCTTGCTTCCTGTCTACAAAAGAATCCCTTTGATTTTTATGCAGTTACCTAATTAAATTTCACAGTGCATATTAAGTTTTTGGATGTCTAGCTATTTTATGCTCAGTCCCAAATCAAAAGAGCACACATTCATAAATGACCCTTTCACTAAAAGAAACCAAACCAAAAACTAAGATAAGGTTTGTTGTATGTAAAGATATCCCCCACTCTCGTTGCTTCCTCAGGTCAACCAAGAAGAGATCATGCACATGATTTCTAACTAGGTCACAAACTCTACCTTTCTAATATTTTATTCATGCACCTTGTAAAGGGATGTACATTATTTCAAGTTCCAAGAGGAGCATCATGCTATGAGCAACAGCTCTTGACAAGTGCTTCAATATTTTGTTGGGATTACTTTACTTTAGGGATGGAGAGACAGATACAACTTCTTCAGTCAGTGAGAAATAACAACACAAAAACAAGCTGTCAATCTCTTGACATACTATTTGCTTTAACTTATACTCAACAGTTCCTTGATGAGTTGGTGGATTACTCTAGAGGAATTCTCAGATATACTTGTAAGAAGAAAATACATTGTCCAAAGTCTAAATTAGCCACGCAGAATTTATACATGTGTTAGACAATATTTAATGGTGATAATGTTTTGAGAATGTATACACAGAATAATTATGTGTGAATTTTCAGCTGGGAGATAGTGGATATCTTAAAAAAATTACATGAGAATTCATCAAGTGCCATAGCTCTCTGCTCATTAACCTGGGTGTTTAAGCATGCCTGATCCTTCTTCTTAGGATCTTTACAATCTAATGTCTTCTTTCAGGCCAGAATTTGTTACACCCGATTCACTAAGATTCAGAAATTCTATCTTGAAATTTTGTTCTTTCTCCCCTAGCTAGAAAATGTTGGATATCCACACCACATTCAGTGCTGCTGAGAAAGATGAGGGCCTTTGCAGAGGTTAAAAGCAGGCTCTGGGCATTGAGCCAGTCTCCAAATGTTCACTGCCCTGCTAACTGTGTTTGGATTTGCTACGAGAGTATACAGTATCTGGATAGAAACTCTTGAAATACCAGGGTCAACCTAATATTAAAAAATGGGGAAGCAACAAAAGAAACTATCTAAAGAGCCATTTTTCCACTTCATTTGCTGACAGAATATGACTAACACATAGATACTAGACCTGGAGTAGCATCCACCTTTTTGGGTTGGATGTTAGCATTTGACTGCAGAATATTTAATTTCAAACTGAACAACACATTTTAAGTTCTTCAAGAAAAAAAAGTCAGGATCAAGTTTTGCTTGATGGGCATAGTTGTAAAAATGAACATCATGAGAGATAAAAGCAACTGAGTTAAGAATTAACAGTTGTTTTTTCTTTTTTCTACTATCGTACATAGATTTTGGTGTGACATCATACTCCACGCAAGCACTTGAAAATGCTACTATTTTGGAGATATCATGCAAAAAGGATGAAAAAAAAGAAAGAAATTAAGGTCAGTTGACATGAAAAGAGAAACCAGTTTCAGGGCACTCATGTGATGCAGCACAGAAGAGAGTTTTTCCTGTAGATGTGCTGCCTGGAGCAGCACAGGCTGCCCAGTGCCAGACTCATGTGGACCCACCAGAGCCAGCTAAGGAGCTGGAGTGCAGGAGGAGAGGGTAAGGACACTGTGTTTGCTCAGTCATGAAAAGAGAGGGCTACAGGGAGACCTACCCACTGTCTGCTACTGCCTGATGGGAGGGGACACAGACTGTCCTCAAAAGTACATGGGGAAGAAGGGAAGAATCGACCAGAGCTGCAACACATGGGATATTACAGCCTTATATGGGGGAGAAAACATTTTATTTTCAGGGAAGTGAAGCACTGAAATAGAAATCCAGAGGGTGTGCTGGACTTCCCATCCTTGGAGATGCTCAAAAGTGTCTTGTGCATGGCCTTGAGCAATCTGATCAGATGGGACTCAGGTTGGTCAGCCGGATGGACTAGGTGACCTCCGCAAGTCCCCTCCAACCTATACGATTCTCTAATCTCATCTTTCCACCTCTGTTTCAGTGGTGCCAAAAATCAAGTGTTTCTTTGTCTCACCATCTCTTTAGCAGCAGATGATCCAGACATGGAAGACAGAGTAATAAATAAGTACATGTTTAAATTCATCACCATCTATATCCACCTCTTTCCATTTCTTCATACTTGAAAGACTGTAATATTTGCTTCTCAGTATGCACCAGGCATTTCCTCTGCTCTTGTGCTTTTTGCATCCCTTGGTGGTTTACTTGTCAACAGCAAACAAAACAGGATGACTTGAGAAAATCAAGAAATCGTGAGAAAGAAAACAAGAACCACCTAGAGAAAGAAAAGCATCATCTCTTCCTTTTTAGAAGCAGGCATCTGTAATTTATTCAGTAAGGCAGTGACTTAACAAGCAGTGCTGTGCAGGACTGCTTTGTGTACAGCATCGAGTTCAGGAAAGGGGGAGAGAAGGATAAAAAGCTGCTAATGCCAGTGTTTAACTGTCAATAGAGGCTAAACAGAGGGCTGATGGGCTGTGCCATTCTGTGCAAGCCTGGCCGTCATGCTGAAAACATGCCCCAGATTCCCTGTATTGGTAATACAGATATGCCGGGACACACACGATATACTGGGACAAAATCAAGTGACAGGTATAACAAACGCTGCTGTTTAGAAATTGTCTAATCAAAGGAGATGTTCTGATGCCCCAAAACATGTATTAAGCAGGGAAATTTCCGAAAGTACTCCATGAAGTTCTGTGTTACATATCACATGGACTGAACTAGCCAGTTCAATAACGACGTGATCTGCTCCTTGCAGCTCCCAGAAGACCATGATGAGGCAGAACCGTGCAATGATTTTGTCAAAAGAAAATAGAAGATATGTAAGCAATATTGAGTTAGGCTGTATGACTCTCCCCAGCATTTCTGCCAGCAGTAAAAGCAAGAACATACCAATATTTGCAGTGATACAACTCAGTACCAGTATTCCTGGCAGACACTGAGCAACAGAGATCACTGAATTAATTTTTCCCGTTTAGTGAAAATAAATAATAGTATTATTATAGACTGACAGAGGACAAACAAACTAAAGCAACTCAGCAAACCCACACAAAACCTGGGTAATTAAACTCCCATTTTTCACAGCAAGGATGCCTGGAATCTCAACACTGCAAGACATGTGACAGGTCCCCCATTCAGTTTTCCTTAAATCAGCTCTTTTTCTTCACTATTCCCAACAAACACAAACTACATTTTGAAAGCATCCATTTTAAGAGATAAGCACAACTCCACAATGAAGCTACTGAAATCAAAGCCCAACCCTCTAGTACTTTGTCACGTGGCTCCCAGGAAATGCTGCCGGAGTCATTAGAGAAGGAAGTAGTCAGTGGATTCTCATCTCAAAGATGTTCAGTACAAGACTCAGAGCCTGGATTCACAGCTATCTTATCTGCTAGTTACTAATGCAGAGAAGCAAACTTTGTGCTCACCACCAGTGAACTTCCAAATGGCTTTGCACTGCAGATGCTCTCCACACTGGATGTAAGCCATGATACGACAGATGTGGTTTACGGTTGGTGAGAATTCCAGCCAGTGTCTGCACTGCCAACAGTCCCTTCTTCAGTTCATTTTCTCATCTTACTGTCTGTGCTGCCATTATCCGATCTATTACACCGGCATACCAGGAACCTGCTGCAAAGGAGCGCTTACGAGAGTGGAAATGTTTTACTTTAAATATTTTCTATGAAAGAATAAATGCACACAGTTCCCACCTCTGCATCTTTGTTTTCAGAATCCAAGCATTATTAACAACTATTCTGATAAGGAAACTATTATTGTTTTTACACAATAAGAGATGGTGTTAAGGATTAATAATATATATGTAATGCTTATAAATTTCATAATGAACAACTTATTTGCACTTATAACTTATATATATATATAGGTTCCTTATAACCTCAGCTACAAAGACAGCACAGCTGCCTTCCACTAGTCACCACAGTCACATTGTTTTCATCCTACAATCTTTCCACCATAGCTCATGGTAAAGAAAACCACAACCAATGTAAACTGCATCTCTTCTAAATCACTGCTTTGTGAGTTATAGGAATGCCACAGCAGCCACCATATATTAACTGCAAAACACTACACCTGTCCCAAATTCTCCTTCAGCAAACTGCATACCTGGTGGGACCAAGGACCGGAGCAGCGATAGGTGAGGGCAGCCAAAGAAGTGGCTGCCCTTTCCAGCCTTTCATCTGGCCAAGATAGCTCACCTGTTGGATGAAAGCAGCTTAGAATAGGATCATCCTGGGAAGGGGCTGTGTTACAATAGCTCTCAGCACAGCCATCTGCTGCAGTGCTTGCTTTGCAGAGGTGCTTGCTGCTGTGACAAACTCTGGAGCAGGTCCTGGGAAGCAGGAGCAGAGAGGGGCAGGACAGCCCAGCCCAGCAGAAGCGGAGGGCCCTGTCTGCACTGCAGGCCACCTCCCGTTCCCCTGGCTGACAATGGCAAATCTCTTTGACCCTTGGCAGTTCTTGTCAGAATATTGTCTTGTGAAATTCCAATGCTGTTTTAATGCTACCATTATTAGCATTGTCTTCAGACAATAAAATGTTCTGTGGAAGTTGCTGCGGGCTCACAGCAGTGAATACACACTGAGTCACCCCACATTAACTTAAATAGCACAACTGTGTGAACACATGTTCTTCAGTTAAATCTACACACACTCAAAAGTAAAAATAAGCAGATCTCCAAGGAAGAACTTGCTTTCTACACAATGCAAAAGAACCCTCGCTGTGTGCTTCCATAACCTCAATAAACATGTAGCAAAAGGCTTAGTAAGACTAGTTCTATTTTCTGATCTGGTAGTAGGTGAGTATACAAAGCCACGCCCAAAGGGTTATGTAATTAAAAAATGCATGTGACTAATATATCTTTATATAGCTTTATATATCCCTTCATAACACAGGCAGAGGTGGTACCCCCAAGCAGCCACTGTGAGCCACGACGGCAACACAGAGCAGATTCTGTCCCCCTCCTTTCCCTTCAAATCAGAACAGCACCTCTCAAGAAGAATTAATTGCTCAGATGCTTTCTCACTGTCTGTAATAACACCTCATGTTATGCCCAGCCCCATTCAGAGCAGGGGATACCCAGAAGATTCCAAGGTGGAGCACAGGGGCAGTCTAGGGCCCAGATGTTCGCTCTTATCACAGGACTTGCTGTGCTGCCAATTCACCACCACTGCTGATACCAAAGCAAGCAACTGATCTGTGTTCAGACTTGTCTGTGCTTCTGTCTCTTAAGTAAACCCTCACTAGGAATAGAAACCGCATAAAGTAAGAGATTCTGTACTTTGAAATGAAACTACAGAAGGCACTGAGGGTTAAAATGAGCACTTTTATTTTTTTTGTTTGTTTTACACCTCTGGAACAATCCAGCACAGTCCTCTTCATTCCAAAGCTGCACAGCTGCCTGCAGGCACATTATTTTACACTTCCTAAAACAAAACCTCCTACATCTAACAGTTCTAACACACAACCAGATATACTCCAAACAGGTATCACAATTTTAAAAGGATTTTGCTGTCGTGTGTGCTCAAAATATTGAGCACTTGAACAACTGTCTTGCCTGACAGAGAATGACTTCAGTACGATATGAATTTAAAGGATGCAAATTGAGGCAAATAAAGCATTCATACCACCAAAGATACCTTAATTCCCCTTCTCTAGGAGGAGTTCGATGTGCTCACCGGAAGGTCCTGTCCTTGCCTTACTTCTTGCAGAAACTTCTCTCTCTTCCTGTCCAGTAATTCCTCATGGACAAGAACTAGGGATAGGAAGTCCCCAGCTGCCTGGCAGTTTTAAGCCCAAGTTAGAAAACATGAGTAAACAATACAGCACACAAAAGTGTTCAAGGGAAGCTATAGGAAAGCTATAGGAAAAATAATACTAATAAAAAGCCTTTGTTTTTTTACCACATAGTAAATCTGATGGGGACATAGTTTCACAACTCCCCTAAATTGTCAATCTCTTCCCTCTCTACCTCGAAGCAACAGTGTCTAACGAAAAGAAAAGCTACTTTCATGCCTAACTGTGAGGAAAGCTGGATCATAGCTTCTTACATAAGCAGAATGAAGGCAATACTTAAAAATCTGAAGAAACAAATTTTTTTCCCCCCATATTTGAATCCTTAATTTCTGCAATTGCCTGTACAGAACAATGAACAATTACATACATAAACAGCCAGCAGTCTTAAACTTCATTGAAGTCCATGTTGGAGCTGTCTGGGAGGAGCTGGCAGCTGGCCACCTTGCCAGGGACCAAGGTGCCAGGACACACTATCTTTTGGAGCTGCTTTTATCCCACACTGATTTCCCCTTTTATCCCTGGCAGGTCTCTTGTGCACCTGTGCAATGCAACCCTGGTTATCTCTGCCAGCCCTAAAGAGCCCAGCCCAGCCCACAGGGTCCCTCCCAGTGGCTGAATTACAGACGAAAGAACAGTGTGCCCTTGCCCAAAGCATCACTGTGTGCCACAGGTTTTGTGACTGCTGGGGCTCCCTTGGGTCCCCGCAGCACAGTTTATGTGGTGGGCAGTCAACACCTTTCCCAGTTCTCTCTCTTTCACCCAACAGCAACAAAATGCAACATGCCCTGTGCATGGAAACCAGCTGGAACAGCAATGCCAGGGATACCTGGGACACCACAACCTGGTGAAGAAGGGTAGAGTGCTACCATCACCAAACACTAATGAAAGCTTATCATACTCACTGAGGAAACGAATGACTTCAAGCCCAGGGACATGGGAAGGGGTAGGGATGAGAGAAATTTGTAGGTGTTTGTTCCCAGGTCTTTCCTGGCCTTAAGTTTATGCTCTTGAATGGATTTCCTTCCCCCAGATGAGGCCATTGAAAGCCTTGCAGGTCATGGTCGGGCTGGTGTCAGCCTTGCATGTGACAGTCCTTTCCTTCCAGATTAGACAAGGGAGCCGGAAACAACAGCTCCAGTACTGAACACAACCAGCATAAATTACAAGCTAGCATTGGGATTGAGGGAAATGTTAAGACAGTATTCCTGAGCTAAAGTCATCACTGCCACGCGGAGGGAAGGGAGCGAGGTTTCTGGGGCAGGCTGTTACGGCAGCCCTGCACTGCCTTGCACTAAGGCTGCCTCAATGGCAAAGTGCAGCACGTCTGGCTGAGGGTTAACTCCTCCTGTAAGCCGCTGCTGCTTATGTGGAATCAAGATGGGTATTTTTAATCACACTTCCCAACTGTTGGCATTTTCATAGTTGCTAAGCAGGTGAATCCTTCAAACAATACCATGCAAAAACTACATAAAACCTCAAAATTTCAGGTCAGACAATTTCCCCTCCGGCTTAGCACCCAGATGTTTCAAGCAAGGAGAGATGTGCAGTGCACAGGGGTAGTCCTCCAGAAAAGCTGCCTTTCTGGGGCTTACAGCTTATCCTCTGTAGCTCCTGGAAGGCTTATACTTCAACCATGTGAAAATGTTATCACTTATTATTACACTATATTTCATGCTCAGTATTTATGCCCTTTTCTCCAGTGCCAAAAGCGCACATTGATACCTTAAACTTTACTGTGCAAATGTAAGACTTCTATTTTTGGGATGCCTTTTTATTTTTTTCCTTTCCTTTCTTGCCCCTCCTCCCTCAGACATGAAGGTAAGCTTCAAGATTTATTCAAAAATCCAAGAGCAATACAATCTTGGCAAAAAAACATCTAAGATGACAAAATACCCTGAGCATTAAAATATATTAAAAACACCAATTTTTTTTTATTTCACACATTCAGTCCTAGAGTGATTTTTATTAGCCTACAGAACATTAAAGCCTTGTAAAGTCAGATTTACAACAGAACTTGAAACAGCCCCATCTATAGCCTATGAAGTGCTGTTATAACACAAATTCTAAGTGTCAAACTTTAGTGAATTATGTAACTCAGCACTTCCCCTCGTTTTTAGCTGTAATCTTATATGAAAAGCTGCTATCACAAAAACTGCCTGACCTTGTACTGTAAATATCTCATTATTTTATTTATCTTACAGCTGTTATGAAAGTAAAAGTGACAAACCATGCATTAAATTCCTGATTTTGTGAACTGTTTTTAAAGTTTGAATTTCATTATGAGTTCTGGATTAAAATACATGGATGAAAGCAAAAGGATAAGATAAAACAGGAATGAGTAGGTGTAGTAGTTTGGCCGTGATTGGCCAATGTGTATTACTGACATTTGATAAAACCAATGAAAGCGTGGGTACGCCTTTTACGATACACCTTTTTTAAATGCAAACCCGGGAATCATCTCTCTCTCTTGGTTTCCGGCAAAGGCTCAGGTAACAGCTCCTGCCGAACATTCTCTGCTCCCCCTCCCCCCACGTGGCCGTCGGGCCTGGGGGGGAGGGGGAAGCAAGTCAGGCTGACCGGGAAAAAAGGAAAAAAAAGACCGCAGAGCCAAACTGTGAGCTTCGTTGCTGATATCTGGCTGATGGAATTCGAATTTTCTTCTCCTGCAAGCATGGTCGGTGAGAGAGTTTTCTCGGGGCTGTCTTGGAGCCGGGAAGGATCGCGCAGATCGGGCGGGGATGGCTTTTTCTGAGTGGAGTTC
>WAAG01066246.1:22384-34815 GCA_013390105.1 Tichodroma muraria
AGAGGAGAGGAGAGGAGAGGAGAGGAGAGGAGAGGAGAGGGCCATCCTGTACTGCCAGTCCACAAACTGGCCCACAAACAGCCTGCATCAGGATGCTGGAAACGGGTGTTTGGATTTGGGGCATGGAAAGAAACAGAACAGCCTTTGCTTTCACATCCTGTACCTCAGCATGGCAGCGGGTGGCTGCTGCTGTTGGAGCGATTTGGCTTTGCCTCCCTGCGTTACTCTCCTCATCTGGACAGCAGGCAAACAGTAGACAAACTTAGAGAAAACAAAACAAGACAAATAAATGAAATAACTAACCCTCCAAAACCCAAAAACACAACCCAAACAAAAAACCCCAAACCAAACCCAACGATTCAACACACAAATGAAAGAAAAAAAGAAGGAAACCACTACCACCACCACCACCCCCTCACCAAACCCTCTGAAATCAATTAGATTATGGTTATTAAAAATCAGCCTAATCTATTTCAAGCTTGAGAAACTATAGCTGATTCTCTAGCAATTGGAGATGAAAAAAGCCTCTCAGACATCCAGAAAAAACATTTAGTAGCAAAGGGATATGGAACCGGACAAACTAAACAGGGTGCTCAGGAAGGACACAAATTCTCAAAATAAATGACTGTTGTCAAAATGTATTTTTAGTAGGCAAATCCAGACAGACTTACAACTTTTTTTGTCTCTAGATAATTCCCCAATGTCATTGCTGCTGCTAGTGAGCTCTAAGGAGCAAAGCACATGAAAAAAAGCACATGAAAAAAGGAAATTGTTCTTGATAGATAATGTAATTCAAGCTCTAAATATTTATTTACTCTTGCAGGGGAAAGGGAGCAGCTGAAGCACAGCTGGGATAACTCAGCAGCACGAGCTGCCACGTGCTCCCCCACGCCATGGCCTCTGGCTGGGCCGGGAGGCTGCAGGGGAAGGGGGAGCAGAGCCAGGCTGGAACACACAGCTGCGGTCTCAGCAGCTCCAGCTTGCACTCTCCACCCAAACTCAGCCTTAAGACACAGTCCACCTCCCACCCACACTGATGAGAGGAGACTGGGTTCCCACCCACTCCATCCCCACCAGCACTCCTCTCTGTGCTACATCCAGCACCACTGTGCTTGGAAGAGTCCCACAGGTGTGGGACTCCACCTCACCCTGAGATCTGGTCAGGAGCCCATCCCAGTCCGAGACCAGCTTCCTTAGGTACTGTTCCAAAACTGGTAAGTTACCTCTCTGACCTAAAATGAGGCCATTTTGGACCAGCAGCACATCACCAGGATGCTGAAGACTCTGTGTCTGGGTACGGTTAGGCTGCCAAGAGAAGAGGCCTGGTGATGGGGATGGGTGGCTGCAGACACCCCCTGCAATTGAGTAAAGTTGCTGGGATCCGTACTCCACTGGGAACACGGCTTTGCCTGCCCCTCCTGTGGCAGCAAGACCTTTCCCTTGAAAAGCCCTTGGGTTACATTGGTGCAACTGCTTGTAGAGGTGCAGCAAAATAAAGATAAAGAAGTGATCCAGGATAAAAATAATACCTCCTCAAAAGGAGGTAGGGAAGACAGGGAGGAGAAGCATAAGTTGTAGCCTGGCTCAATTGTGAGTAGATTTATAAGTGTGAGAAACATGCATGATTTCCTTTAGCTTAGTTCCTTTTTTATTTAAAAATCTTAACTTTAACTATTCTGGTTAATGCATATGGCATGCCCTGTTCACAGCACTGGTTACTCCTTACAAATTCACACCCACACAGCATTAATCATGATGGGAAAGCCCGAAATCCTGGCACGAACGCAGCACCACCTTGCTTTGTTTTGGGGTGTTTCTCCCCTCGAGCTGCAGAGGAGCCCTGCACACAGGAGCACTCACTGCATGTTCAGATGAGAAGATGCAGCAGCCCTCAGACAGAGGCTGAAGTTGTTCTGTTTCAGAGTCAACACCCTCTCAGGCTGCTATAGCACATGAACCATCTCCGTAGTACAGAGATACCTGAGATTCTGTCAGCTGCATTCTGCTCACAGATTTAACAGTAATCCTTGTGACCAGAAGGGCTCAAAATGCCTTTTGCTTTTTTTTTTTTTTAATTTATTTTTTATTTTTAATATTTTTAAAATAATTTTTTATTTTTAAATAATTATTTAAGAAATAATTCTCAGAATCTAGAATACCCTACCCACTTTGACCAAGCTGGTGTTACAACCTAATTCTGCCTGTTGATTTCCAGATCTGTCAATTTAGTACCACTTAAAAAATTAAGATTAAAACCTACCTCCACTCCCAAAAAAGAATTTAAGAAATTATCATGAAACAAGAAGTATACCAAGCTGCTACAAAGCTGACTTGGTAAAGAAGATTACTGTTTAGTCAACTCTATTTTAACTATATTTCTTTGATATTCCAATCTTTTTGTCACTTATTTTCAGGCAAAAATCTTCTTTAGTTAGACCGCAGAATCAGTTCAACTGAGATCTAATAAATAATGTTAATTTCCCATGCTAAGATTTGTTTTGCTTAACTTAAGTGAGTTAGGTAAAGAAGTAACAAATCCAGTTGTGTGCATGTATATATTGATATGAAACACAAAAAACATGGTACTTTCTACTGTGAGTGAAGAATTGTTGCCAAAAAAACCCTGTAATGAAAAAGACCATAACTTAGCAGCATCCCAGGCATGTTCAGGCCTTGTTAATCCCACACAACTCCAGTTTTTGTCAGCCTCAGCCAGAAACAAGGGCTCAGGATAGCCTTTGAAGGTGTTATGAGAACAGGTTCAAGGAATTGAGAATACAAATTTCTCCACCACATAGGAAGTTACTCATGACAGGAAGTATAATAGGCATGCTCCCTACTTCTGGCAACTTTTTTTGGTTGTTTACAAATTGAGTATCACAGTACTAGCTACACAGCACTTCAACAGAACTGTTCTTTTTCAAATACGCAGAAATTAAATGGCAGTAAACTCACTGGCCCAGCTGACACAATTCAATGCCACTGAAAAAAGTCTGTGACCACACGCAAGTAAGATGATGCAGGAGCTGTTAACACCCAGGACTCAAAGTGCAATTTACAGTCCACATACCAGGAGAATGAAGCAAGTACCCCTAATAACAGTCCCCTGCAGCTGAGGACTAAGGAGCTGCACCTAACATGGCCTTCACAATGGGACCCCCAAGGTCCAATTCCTAGAAGCAAACAAAAGGATTTAATAAGAAACATTGTAAAACCATTAAGATAAACCTGGTTCAGAAATTTTTAACAGCATAAGCAAATGTGGATCCTAATAGAAATTTGGGGGGTGGGAGGGAAAGTCCACATGTATCTAGAGGGTTCATCCTATACATTTATCAGGTACTTTCACAGTAAGTCTTTTCATGCTTTGGTATACTAGTGCAATGTTCGTGTTCTCAAAGCTAGCCTGAAGGGTTTCTAAATTAATATGTCAGTGTTACCATGGTAACATAATGCGCTACCAAAATGGACCACTTTTTATATAGCCACTATAATCGAGTTAGTGACCAAGCAAGTTATAAAAACTCTTGATTTTTCAGTTTTGGGGGGTTGGGGTTTTACTGGGCTTTTCCCTTTGTATTTGGTTCTTTTAACTATTTATGATTATTTTTACTACTCCTACACCTTCTTAAAATACTGTTAAGAATTTGTTTTGTTTATCATGCAGGAATAACTAACAGAAATAGAATCACCACCAGCAAAAAAATCAGCTCCCAGGTCTTGCTAAGGGTAATTGTAGTTTCAGTTCCCAGGCATACAAAGTTTTAACACCCCAATTCTGGTTTTACTTTTGCAGTTTGCTCACAAACAGAAGACATTCTTTCCTTGTCACAACACTATTTAAAACACAGCGACATCTTACTCTCAGAACTTCTTACACACCAGGATCCTGCCCAAGATGCTGTCTCTGATACCCTGGGGCACGTTAAATGGCACTGGAAGCCCTAAAAGTCAACCTGCCATCCTTGATCAGGCAATCTTCAAACTGAGAATACTCAAAAACATTCTCATGTAAAGTTCAGTGTTCAAAAGACATCATCTTCACGGTCATCACATCCACACAGACCAGAGTATCTGTCCTACATTCACACAAATCTGTTAAACAGGAGTTTGTTTGTATCTCCAAAAGAAAACCATCACCCTGAGAATAAATGCTCTCTGTACAGCCAACCCTCACCAACAAGGGCTACTACAAGATCCCATGTAGACAAGGAGCCACATCCATCCAGCAAGTGTTCATGCAGTGGTCTTTTTCAAACAGCATCAAGTACTTGAATTAAAATCTTAAAGACTTGTTTTTTGGATATTTTCTATTAAGAGATACTATCTAACTGTACATTTTTTGTATCATAAGCCTGCTGCTATAAACCAATTACCTCCTTGGGGCATTCCTGTGGTCTTGCTGTTTTTAAAAAGAAAAACTAAAAAAAAATGAGACTATATGAACGTATTTCTGACTCTTGTGTTGAAATGAAAGAGAAAAATAAAAGTCATTGATTTATGGTTGTTTCAAATAACAGCTTCATGTATTGGTTTACAATACTACTTGCCAATAGCACTGACATTCTAAGTCGATCTCTCAGTTCAATAATTTGTCAAGTTAGATACACTTTTGTTATGAAAATTAATAAGAATGTTTACGACCTTTATTAGAGTGAGAATATATCAAATAACCAACTTCCCTACTTTTGGTCTGGCTGACTAGTTTTTATTCTTCTAGATAACACTGCCATTTATAGTTCAGAGGTAATGACTAAGTATGTTTGATTATCTACTGAAACTACTTGCTATAATTTATATTCCTTTCAGAAATCTGGAGGTAAAGGAAGAAACAGTGTCCAAAGACACTATGCAAATCCTTCCAAGAAGACTTATAAGAGCCCATAGCTCCTCCTCATCTTCCTTCATCCCATGAAACAACAGTAAAGAAGAGAGTACCATGGGATTCCCATCCCACTCCACCTCCAGCTTTCCAAATATCACATCTGGAAGATATAAAGGAGAACAACAGTCAAAATATACTATATATGTGTGTGTAGTGGCATATATACATATCTACATACACACAATCTCTCTATGCATATATATACAGTGCAACAGTTTGTGTGATTTCCAGTGTGGATGCACTTACTTAGGTGTGAGTGACTTTCTGCTGTATGGGTGGAGTTTGGGGAAAGAGTTCACTACAATCTTTTCAAAAAACAAATATGCATGAATGAGCCACCAAAGTGAAATTACACATAAAGCTCAAATCATTGTCCACCTTCAGCCTGCTTGACTTCCTAACTTTAAATAGCTGGTTTAACAGAATTGTCCAGTCTACAATACACTGCAATGATTTGTGTGTGTGGCGTCCTCTTCTGCTGATTACAGCTTTTAGTCTATAACTAAAACAAAAGGTGGCTCAGGGATTATTCATATACAGCATTGAACACATACCTAAGCAAAAAAGTTAAAAATACCACAATCTTATTTTTACTCCCTAAAATGTACAAAAGCGCTATATCTGCAAGTGCTCCAAATGTCACAAAAAAACCCCCAACAAAATAAAAACAAGTTCAAAGGAATTAGCAATTGTACATTCCCCTATTATGTTGTAAAAGATGCAGTGTGAAAAATCCTTTAGGATAATCTTCTCTGAATCATTAATTCCCTTCCATTTACATGAGAAAAGAAACACCAGATCTTTTTACTCAGTTTGTCACAAGAATCACAGCCTGGGGTACTTCTCACTAAACATTGAGGCCTCGCAACCTCGTCTTTTCCCAGCTGTTTTGAAGGACAGATCCTTACTTTAGGATTTTCCCATTTACATCATTAGATAAAATAATCCTCCCTCACTCCAGAAGTCGTAACAGCTGCATCTTAATTGGAAAGAAAAGCCAATAAGGACCAGAATCAACAACTGTTACTGCAAACTAGTGGCTCTGAATGCCAAGCAGCTGCCTTTCTGCCAAAAAACAATACATGACTTGTAAAAGTAAGGTGCTGAAAACAAATCAAATACCAAAACTAAGCTACTGCCAATGAGGATATTGTATTTTAGTGATAAAAATGCATGAGACACCAGCCAATTTCAAGCTGCAATCACTTGAACATAATCCTTACATGTAAGACATCATTTATAGGAAATAATTTGAAATACGAACTGTAGAACTTATGACTTAATAGATGGGATGCCAACTGCTAAAACAATTCACACACCTGGTTGTTTTTATAAAGTGAACTAATGGGGTCGTGCAAAACTTAAAGTCATTTTCAGTGATGACTATGCTGAGAGCATACCTGTCCTTTGAGGGTGGAGAGCACTTCTGGATCATCACCATCAGACCTCTCATGTTATGTCCCTTTGCTGCACAATTGTCTTCCTTAAAACACCAAAGTTTTACTGGAAAATCCTGCTGCTTGTCAGAGGAATGTTTAAAATACAGCGTCTTCTCTTGTTGAGAGCAATATTTATGTACATGGCAAAAAAATGAAACTGCTGTAACCGTGTGAAAGAGTTGTGAATTTGCAAGGGGAGCACAGTACAAGACTGGGTCCTTCTCCATCACCTTGGCCATGACATGTGGAAGGAAGGAGAAGGGCTTCTTGGCAGCTGCCCCACAGTGCTCCTCACTCCCCCTCTCCTCTACCCGCTGCAGAAACAGTCTGTGGGTAAGGAAAAAAAAATCCCGTTTTGTTTTGCAGTTGCTTAGCAACTACTACCAAACCTTAAGAGATTTCAGTCAATGGACTGGCACACCCACCACAACATGCCAACAGGTACAGGAAGAATACACCAGCTCAGCCCCAACAGCAGCATGTCCCTCCCCATCTTCCAAACCCGCTTCCAGCTGCTGCTTTCTTACACATTCCAAAACCCCCAGAGCCGCAGAGAGGCACAGCAAAGCACCCATTAATTGCAAAGATGCCAGCTACACCCTTTCCTCAGTTACCACACATACAAACCACGACTGCCTTAAAAAGGAATTGAGATTGAAAAGCTGTCCCTGAACTTGCCCTGATGTGGTAGAGACCAAGTTTCTTCCCAAGCCATGAAATGTATAGGCAGTGACCATTACAGGCTATTCCCACACCTGTCATCAGTTTCGATGGGAAGCACTGACCAAATTGAACACAACTTTCAGCCTTTGTGATCACACACCATTGTCATGCCAAATGTTTTCAGATTTTAAAACTTTATATATAGATAGATACAGATATATGTATGTGAGGATACACAGATTTTGATGTGGAACACAGATTCTTCTACCACTCTTCTGTAAACTGCCACTAGATGCATACAATCTATAAAAACTTTGCTGGAAAAAAACTTTTTTTTTTTTTAAAAAATGCTTCACTCCACAGAAGAGCTCATGTGGAGGGGAAAAAAAAAAACAACACACCACACTGCAGTGCAACAAGTTTGACGTTACCAGTATAGGAAACACTGCTAACTAAAAGTAAAAATTTATGCTGGAAATGAAACCATTTGTAACCAGTACATGAGTTAGGTTCAGAAACAGCTTTCCAAGTACATCAACGCAACCAACAAATTGCAGCCACATAAAAGCCACGTATCCTGTCCCTTCCGCAGCTGGCAGGGGAGAAGGACTGCCTCCAGCACCCAAGCTGCTTGGAGAAGCCATACCCACACCTGCCCGTTTCTCTTCACTGACAGCAATGGCGCTGTGGCAACAGGATTGCCTTAGCCCAGTCAAGGAGATTCCACCCTGGAGGTGAGCTGTCCCAGGGTGAGGGGCTGCAGGGGCCATTCAGGGACCTCTGCTTGCTCCAGCTTCCCCCACTGCAGTCCAGGCCACAGCTGGGAATTGCCCAGCCCCAGCGGTTTTGTTCATTTTCTGTGATCCTTAATGGCAACAGTGAACTTCTATCACGTGTTACCTTTACACTAAGATAACTTCAACAAAATGTTGCCCCTGTGGTAAATCCAGAAGAAGTAAGCCACCATATTTCTAAGAGAGAGTCCATTTGAATTTCAAGGTGCATCTTGTTTCCTGTATTTACTTCTATCCTTAAACCAGGAAATTCCTTAATTTTACTCTGTTCGCTCCCTCCTTTAAACTTGCACTTTTGGAAAACTTACCTGCCCTTATTTATCACCAGTGACTTTACTTATGAAAGTGTGGTGCTATCAAGTGGACCTCTGTGATAGTATTTCATAAACAAATCACTTAGCATCTCCAAGGGACCTGATAGATTCTTTACGCTTGTAATTCTCAGTATAACAAAACCAAATAATACTTCCTTAATTCTTAAGAAAGGCACTGTTTGCAAATCTCTCCTAAATATCTCGTAGCAGTAAATGCTCACAAGTTTTGTTTTTTTTTATTTCTTTCAAAAGGGCCCCAGTGATTTTAACAGCTCTGCACTTCCAGGTGTTTTTAGGTGAACACTGGAAACAGAGGTAAAGGTCTCAATAAGTAGGTTTGGTTGTGGGTTCTTTGGTGGTGGGTCTTTTTGGTATTTTTTCCCTTTAATTGTTGTTCTCTTTTTGTTAACAAAGTGACCTCACAGTATCATTGCTGTGTGGCCTCCACTGGGAGCCAGTGCATGCAGCACAGTTTTGAATAATCTGGAAAACAAAACTGGCCTTAAGACTTTCAGGCATCTTTTAAAAAACCACACCACCAAACCTGAAAGGACAACAATAAACCCCACCCTGGTTTTCCAGAATGATATTAAAGAGAGTTAATTAATGTTTGGAACCATGACATGGGTTTGACCATGTCACTCCCATTTTGTACATAAAGAAAAACACTCAGTGGAAGAGAAGTGCAATAATTATTGCAGTTCCTGGCTCCTGAAGGTAGGTTGCATCCCCTCTGCCAGGCCACAATGCAACCCTCAAGTCATCCAAAATGACATGTCTCCCTGTGTTCCCACAGCCACCAGACATGCACAAACCATTTCAGGAAGCTCCAGAAAACACATCCTGAATTTGTTTAGTACCTTCAAGACCAAATGGCTCCATAACAAGTTGTATTTTGTTTCATTATTCTCTAAGATTTCCTTTATCTTGTATTAATGTTATACTTCATCTTCCTTCCTTCCTAGGACAATTTGCTTTTGTAACTGATAGTATTTCTCATTGCAGACAAATCCATTCACCTAGAAATGCCACTAGACTAGACTTGTTCTCTGTAATCTGTGACACCACAGCAAGTTTCTGTTGCATTACAAGCCTTTGCCTATCATCTGCACAGACAACTCTTCCCAGCAGATATGATTCTGCAGATGCAATGCAAACACAAACACAGGTCTTTCTGAAAAGATCTTTCTCTAGGTCTTAATTGAAATGTTGCTAATACTCATTTTGCAAGATTGCCTGGTGATACTAGGTAAATTAAAGGAAGACCATAACACAATGGAGCACACTGAATTTATTTAAACAATATTAGCTTTTCCCAGGTGGAAAGGATGCAAAACAAAGCACAAAGATTACTGTTTGAAAGTGTAGCTATGAGGTAATTTAGGATGGCATTATGGAGACAAGAAACCAAAAATTTTGGTAATAAATGGAAGATGACAGATAATGTTGGGATACCTTACCAGGAGTTTCAATATTGGGTACAACAGAGAAGAAGGAACCAACAAAAGATGTAAAGACAGATGATATGATCAAAGCCACAGGCTCTGGGAAATGCTCTTTCAAGCCATATTCAGAATTGATGTAAGTGGGACAAGGCTGCTTTCATCCAGGCAAGGAAAGTGACAACAGAGTACTTCAGTAGTAGGATAAGACACATGGATGGCAGATTTCGTAGCATGGGTAGATAGAGAAGCCTGCATCTCAGACATGCTGCACAGGGAAAATCTTCAAGATATGGCATTTCTCTGCTTGTGAGGGCCTTGGAAGAAATAAAATAGGAGTAGGAAGGACTGGTCAGTTTTTATTCCACTGCTATGGTATATGGTGATGACTGNAAAAGATATTTCTGATTCAAGTGGATTGTAGAATTTTTACCTTATGGAGAAATTATGAAAATGGCTTAAGTGCTGCTTTGTCTGGAAAGATCATCACAAAGGCTCCTTAAGGCCCAAGGCTTTCAGGAGACTAACTTGACAGAAATTGCATTTCCTACACAAGTTAAGTGACCTGTATTGACAAGAAATATTGGGACACTTCAGTGGTTTAAAAGGCTCTGAAAGCAAATTAAAGATTCCAGCTGAGCAGAGGACAACTTAGAAGGGAGATTAATGCTAACCCTGTTTCCATGTACCTAAAAATTATGCAGACAAACCCTGCATCTATACAGAAATAGAAGTTTTAATCTAACTATATCAAAGGCAACACAAGCATTCAAAACCTATGTAGACAATTTAAGGACTTAAGTTTCAAGGGAGAGTACATTAAAAAAGTACAAATCACCTCAGGTGAAAGTGAAAGACAGCTTATGTGAAATAAGGAAATCCCCCTGGATTCCAAAACTATGCTAAAATCATGCTAGATGCAATGGGGACTGAAACAGATTTACATTTAGTAGGGTTTTTCTCTTTGAGAAGGAAAAATGCAGTTACTTTTTTCGAGGTTGTATCAGTTCTACATTAGTAACTGGGCCACCTGACTTCTCCCACCAGTGCAAGAAATTGAAACAAACCAGTAGCAAAAATTAACCTCATCCACCTGTTTGTTAGTCTTAGCTACTTATTTTCTAAATGCAATAAACAATTTCATTTTGAAGACAAAACTCAAATGGAGTCCCCAAAGGCATCCCCTTAGCTGGGTTTCTCTCCTCTTTACAAAAACACTCACAGCTTCCAAATTTTTTCATAGTAGAGCAAGGGCACTGATGCAGTAGTGCAAGGTACAGAGTCATGTTTTGATTGGTACCTCTGGGTGAAAAAAAACCAACATTGCAACTTTTACTGAAGAACGTCACATCATACATGTGAACACTTCCAGATGTATCATGAAAAGGAAATGAAAATCAAGTTTCACGCTTTAAAATAAGAACAGGACTTTCTTCTTGCTTCGGATGGCCTAACAGTCCTTGAAATTGAAAATATCACAGTAAACATGTACATTATAGATTTGGGAAGAAAAGGGGCTCAGGGACAGAGAGAGGAAGGGATGATTAAAAACACAGGCAAGGAGGTAAGTAAGAGCAGGGAAGGGAGACTAGAGCTGTCAGTGCAAACCCATTCATTCTTCCTGCATGTTTCTGATACCTGACAAGACAACTTCACTACCAGTGGATACTTCTAAATGATTTTCAAAAGACAACTGCACTGACCCAAGAAAGTAATCTATTCAAGTGTAAAAGGCATAACTGCTAAACTAAAATGAATGGTACACTTCATAAGGATTAAAGGGTTTATCAGATTAATTTTTGAAAATTCAACAGCAAAAAAAAAAAAAGTTCCAAACCTTCTAGTGGCTGTGCTTGAAGCTGATGTGTAAAACATGGAGCTAAGCATAAGATTTCTTTCATCTTCAAAACAGTTTTATTATTACTGTTGTTATTTTTTGCAAGTGCATTTCTAAGAAGTTATTTCAAGACCTACAAGCAAGCAGGAAAAACTAAAGCCCACACCGTATTTGAGCATGAAGAGTCGGAAGAGAGAACTTGGCATTGCCATTTACTTAAACAAATAAAAATCCAGATGCTTATGGGAAGAAAGATAATTTTTTTTAACTTTATATATATAAAACCTCAAGTCTGAATCCTTTGTCACTTATCTTGGCCAAGATATAAACAAAAAAATCTCTTCAACCCCAAACAACATAATGGTCATCATTTAAAGAAAGGGAAAATTGACTTTAATGCGGGTTGAAAAGGAGAAAAAAAAGTGTTAATACTATAAGGCAAGATTCAAGACTTTGAAGGGACATAATGAAGAACTGTGCAAGTGTCTCCTTTTCCCCACAAAGTATCCAATTCATGCTACAAAGGATGCTCACAGACAGCTTCCTCCAACACTACCCCCCAGGTTCACCAAGAGACTACATGTAATTTTAGCAGTCAGCCTTGTCCAGTTTTCTAGTTTTGAAGAACACCATAAGACAGCCAGACACAGCTGTGAGCTGCAGAAATAGGGCTGAATACCAGCAAAGCCATAATTATGCACATGTAGGACTACAAAAAGCATTTGAAAAAATCCAAAGTATGGAGTACTCTATATAGATACATAAACTCAGGCCAGTTTTTATGTGTTTACTGCTTAATTTGGAGCTACCTTTTTGAAAAGGCAGTCTAGCTGAGAGTGAACCTCCCTCTTCTGACCCAGAGCGTTTTGCTCTCTGCTTTCTCTCCTCCAGATCTCCTGGATGATTTGTGCCCACTTACACTCAGTGTGCACTGGAACAAAGATGCAATTATGTATAAGTAGTGCCCAAGAGAAATCATCTAATAAAAATAAAGCTTTCTTTAAAGCAATTGTAAAGCAATTTTTTTACTTTACAGATGTAGCATATTTATGGGGAA
>WAAG01066249.1:696-34355 GCA_013390105.1 Tichodroma muraria
GAAAAAAAAAACAAATGAAAAGGATAACAGCCCAAAGGGTGATGAGAAGACCAAGCTCCCAGCCATGAGTAGATGGCCATTTCTATCTGGGCTGCAGCTGTTTGTTTGTTTTTTCTTTCAAGGGTGGAAGGGATTAAAAACTGAACACTGGACCAAGGTTTATCACTGACAACTTCAGGGGTAGTTCTAAGCTCTGATCACTTGTGAGCTTCAGATTCTTTGGAGCCCAGACAAATACTGTGTACTGAGAGGCTGGGCATTGTAACAGATTTTTAAATGTCAGTTCTGCTATGGCTCTGATAGAGAAGGCTGCATAGATCTTTCCTGTTGGCATGTCAAGTAGTATACTGCCTTAAAGCAGATACTGTGTGAATGTAGCTGAGGCTGAGAGCCTGGATTTTGCACAGGGAGAAAAAAAGGAAACAAAAAGTCCAAGTATATGGTGGAACAGATATTTTTCCTGAAAAAAATGTTATTCTGCCAACTTTTAAATTCTGCTGGTAGAAAGCCTTTTCAGGCTTGACCTTGGTTTGGCATTCAGCTCTATTCCTGACCTATCCTAGACATAAAAAATAAAAATTTTCTGAAACTTAGGTCACATCAGGCGCTTGGTGTGGATGTCCATTATATTAATGGATGATTATATCCTACAGCTCTTGTAGGATTCAAAGGCCTCTTAATGCTGGCCAGAGAGATGATTAATAAAAAGATTTTTTTTTTTAAACTTCACAGTTACAACGGCAGGCATTTCAAGGTGTTTTGTGTTTGGAATTTATTTTCCTTCCCTTCTGGCAGAGACTCACTTTTTTCCATCTATGTCTGCAACCTCCCCATCCACATGAGCCAAACTAACACAGCAAATTAGGTCACAGACTCCTTCAAATTCTCCTTTTGCTATTTCCCTCTAAATGTGCTGGAAAAAAAAAAAAAAGATGTGGGAGGGGGAGAAGAAAGATTTCCCCCCAGTAGGGAACACTATGAAATAACCATGGGGATACCCTTTACTCCAATGTTTCAGCAGCAAAAAGGAAACATAAGGAAGACAGCAAGTTTTTTTTTAAAAAAACATAAGAAAAGATGCTGATTTTTGTTACTTTCAGCAATGCTCTCCTTCCCCTGAATTTTGTAAAATAACTAGTTTATCTTTTATTTCTTTGGGGTTTTTATCCTTCTAAATTACAGTTTGACCAGTTCTAAAACCTACCCTGAATTTCAGGAAGACTTGCTTATATATTTAAAATATATTTTAAAACCCCTAGATCTAGGGTTGGTCTTGGTTTTAGGAAGAGCAGATGCAGACCTGAATAGTATTTTTCCTTTCAAGCACTGTTTTGGGTTTTTTCCTTCCTGTGCTCTGAGAAACCTAGAGACTTGCCATGACTTGGCCACCCTGTCTGTTGGCTTACCCGATGGTGGAATTCAGAAATCCAGTGATCTCTGAGAACTGGGGCCAGTCAAGCTCATCACTGAAAGCCATGGGGAGATCAGCAAACGATTTCTGAAAGAGAAATTTTTAAATCAACCTGGTTTCACCCTCACAGACATAAAATCCTCTTAGAAAATTTGAACAATTCTTAGCCGGAGCATTAGGCAGACAGCAGCAAGTGGGACTACAGCTAGTAGTGGTCATTATGTATGCATATACTTAAAAAGCTGGCTTTTGTTAGATAGGCATATGAAAAGATGCAGGAAGGAAAAGCAGAGGAGATATCTAAATTGCAACTCTTGGTGCCCTTTTTCCTTGAAAGAGACCAAAACTCCTCCTGAAAGAGTCCAAAACCGCTCCTTATGTGAGCAGGTACTGCAGGTGCAGACCCCCAAGGCTGCAGCTGATTGCTCCGGCATCCATCCTGCCCAAAGGTGGTTCAGCCTTGGGCACAGGAAGAAATGACAGCATGATGCCCCCTGAGAATATGGCAAAGGCATAATGCCAAATTCTCTCAAAGCTCCCCTGCCCTCTACAGCAGGATGAGCTGAGAACATCTGATCCCCTGAAAACCTCTACCTGGTGCTCACTAAACTTTGGGGATGGCACTAAAGCAACAGAGTCAGAATGGCCTCTGAGCATGGCAGGGACAAGGGAGAAAAACACATTATGTGACATAACCTTCCCGTGCAAACACATGCATCCTTTACCCTCCTCTGTTTTTCTGATATTAGTCCTTAATGCTACATCGACTACCCCTGTGAAAGCCTCTCTACAGATGCAAGCCATATTGCACATTCAAAACATAGTGCCCTGTTCTTTTCCACTTTGTTTTCTGAATGTCCCCAAAATCATAAAAGGTTAGGAAAATAGCCTTGATGAATTGTGCCACCTCAGAAGGACAGAACATGGAGTAAATTTCCAGCTTCTCCTAGTCTGGGGTATACTCACAAAGACAAATGTATAAATCCAGTGTGCTCATAAAAAGGAAAAACTGCTGATGAAAAAGGTAATAACCAAAAGAAGGTCAAAACATAAAATCAGAGAACCTACAGGCTGGTTTAATCCATATAATTTATTAGCTTCATTTTCTCTTCAAGCAATTGTGGGGTTTCCTTAAGACCTCACTGCTATAAACAACAAGCAGGTGGGTAATTCTTTATCCAGGAGGATCAGAGTAACCGAGGAGCTAGAGTAGAGCTAGATCTTGTACTCCCCACCAAGTTCTAATTCCCAGAAAATTACTGTTAAAGTGGATGGGAGCTATACTCGAGGATATGGGTTGGGTATATGTCTAAGGGTTTTGACTGTAAGAGGATGGAGGGAGATGCAGGGAAAAGGAAGGAAAGGCAAGTAAAGGGGGGGTTGGGTTGGGGGACAGGAAATCCTGAAGCCATGCTCTGAGCAGTCTAATGCACAGCAGATGCCAGTTAAAAGCATGCAACATTTGACTCATTTACAGTACATCTGCATTAATTACCAAGGTGAAAAGGGGCCTGTCTTAATTATCTTTCAGTTTGTTCTCTTTCTCTCACATACGTACACGTGTCCTTGTGTGTATGTGTACATACATATAAAAATAAAAAAAATTTGTTTTTTAGGGCTGAAGGGAAACTTCAAATTTGCCTTCTTCAAGTCTGTTAATTTTGTGTGTAAACAAGCACTTCATCCAAGGGCACAGCTATGAGCATAAGTGGAGGGATACAGCACAGCTTGACCATTTGTAATATTTTCCTCCTCGCAGGTTTGCATTAGAGGTGAAAGAAAGAGTCACCTAGCACAGAAAAAAACCCTGCAGATATGATCTCTTCTAAGTGACACATATATTAGAGTATAAAAGAGATAAGAATTATTTAATACCTTTGAAACCAATCGGTTTATGAACAATTCTCTCATTATTTCCCATTGGCACTCCAAAACAATATCTTCATTGGACAAGTCCCAGTAATTTTTAACTGTTTGGGATTTTTTTTCCCCTGCAAACTTGGCTTAAATATGAATTTGCCAGAAACTAATTGAGTTGCAAATTGATTTGAAGAGGAACATTTGAGCCCAAAATTACAGTTGTATTTGAAATCTGTATATACATTTAGCATTGACACTGTTCCAACAAAGCACTTAAGGGGCAGACTTTTGAAGATATTTCAGGTCCAAAGGGTGAAGATGAGTAGTTAATGGAAAATTCAGAAGAATGCTGAACCTTAAACTCTGCACTGATGTAGTTTGGAAAGTACAGCCTAACAGACTGTGTTGCTTAGTCTCAGATGCAAATGTGTCCCACTCTAGAGGTGCAACTGTGTTGACTTTTAGCATAAAACTTGCTTGAGCACAGCCTTGTTTAAATACCATTCTCTAGACTATTCTGGCTGAGAAACCTACTTCAGCCCACGTGCCAGATTTTAGCAGAGAATCAGTAGAAAATTATTGCAGCCTAGCTTCAAATGCCATGTTTTAGCCTCAAATGCTTTAGATGGGTCTAATTTCAGTGAACACCCTCTTCTCCTAGATGCGTCCTACCTTGAAGCATGGGGAAGCCAAAGCCATGGCTGATGCTAAACACACACATGCCAAGCTGTGCTTAAATGGAAGAAGGTTCAGGGTTGATGTGGCAAGAGATTTTCAAAATCAGAATACAAAAGGGCAGTGGAAACCTAACACTCATACAAGCCTCTAGAAATGTCAGTCCTGCAAGTCCTGAAATCATTGAAATATGCCTTAATTTGAAGGAAATTTGGGTGTTTCTATTTATAATGATTTTAATGCTGTTCAAATCCTGGTGAGAGTATTAAGTACCACAGAGAACTATCTTATTCTAAGTATACAAATAGGCAAACCTTAAGCTCTTGAGGAAAGCACGGCCTATCTTTAAAAAAAGCACAAATTGCATTTCTGCTCTGTAAAGGTGCAAGGGACAGAGGTTTGAAATTAGCAAAATTATTATCTTATTTCCCACAAAATGCAATATCTTAGTCATGAAAGTACTAGCTTGGAGAAACCTGCCTGCATTTCACTGGATCTAGAGGAATGCTAGATAATGTTTTTAAAAAAAAATCCACACATCAAACTTCTGGTTTTTTTCTAGTGGTGCAAAAAAAAGAAGTCAGTGGGATAAGTGTTCAGGACATCCTGAATCCACATTTAAAGAAATGATGAATTCTGCTAATAGAAAATAAACAATATGAAACAGTTACTTTAATGGTACCTGAAAACCCCTTGAGTTTGTGGACAACTAGGTATCTACTGGACTATGGATAAATGTAGGATTTATTTTTCTCTTTATTCAGCAACAAAATAGAGATCTAATAGTTTTAAATTGCATCTTTCTAGAAAGGGTATTATTTCCATCACATTTATAAATATAGTGCTTTTACCTCAAAATAAAAATGTCTCTAAAATGAGATAAGAAAGTTGATTCTATTTCAGACACACAACAGAAAATGCTGTAATTAGTAGCTATTTGGAAGCCAATTGTAAGCAGATGGACAGAGCAGCAGGAGCACAATATCCATCGCTAGACATACCAGTGTTTTCAACATTAGCTTTCTGCAAAAAACATCTACCTCAAAAAACCCCCCAGTACTTCTTCTGCTTTGCTGAACCTTATAAAGTGTGTGTCTACTGCATTACACTTTATTTTTAACGCCCAAATTTTCAGGTTAAAGGGGTGAACATTCAGCTCAGTTCTTGCTGAAACTCTTAAAAGAGAAGTCTAGTAAACCCAAGAGGTATTGATAACCAGAAGCCAAAATAAAGTTGACTCAACCCCTCCTTAGAGATGTATAATTCTCTTTGTGTAAGGTACCCATGACTTCCCCCATACACGAAAGAGTGGTGGGTTTTTTTGTTGTTTTGTTTGTTTGATCATTTGTTTCATCTGGAGCAATAGAATGCCTCAGCTGCAGTTTTCAAAGATGTTTCTACCTCATAATGGGTATTTTCCACTCTGAGTATTGTCTCCATGTGCTCTTTGTGGGAAAAACATACTCTGAGAGGGATGCTAGCTTTATAAGTGACTGGCTCCTAGGCAAAGGCTTTGGAAACAGCGCTGGAAAACAGGAGTGCCCCTTTGATAGCATGCCAGAGGACTTGATATGGGAAAAGTGAATGATGCAACTTGATGCATCCCATACAACATGAGACGTATAACAGAAGCATGTCCCTCTGCACCAGATTACACTGGGGGTTATAACCCTTACAGGGCAAAACTAAGAGGGCAGTAAGTTCCTAATTAGACCAGGAAATCCAAAATCCAATGTATAGCATCTTCCCAACAATGCTCTTTAAGTCAATTGCATGGACATACAAATTCCAAAGCTATTCAGCCCAAATACCCATCTTGTCACACCTGTGTTGAATATCCAACTACCCAAACAACACCCTGAGTGAATTTCTCATTCACATTTTCTTTCCTTACTCATCATAGACTCTCCTTTGCAAGGTTGACTACGTGCAGCAAACTCAGGGAAAACAACCATTCTGCAGAACCTCTTAATGAAATACTCAGCATCTCTCCTGAACAATTATTTCCTCACCTAATTAGCTTTAAAACTGGACTTAACGGTTGCCACTGCTGTGGTGCTGATTAGCAGATGGGCCCACAGCATTGCTACCAAGTGTAAATTTTACTTTTCACTTGTATATGTAAATACTTGTATATGTAAACAGATAAAAGGATAAATTTTAATAAGAAATATGTGAAATATAGAAAGCATATAAAATGAATATGTAAAAATATAGAAAAATATTAAAGTAATAAAATAATACACTGAATAAATCTGAATTAACAGGCACACAACTTTTTCCTGTACACATGATAAAAAGTCTGGACAGGGCAGAGGCAAGGAAGTGCTATTTGAAATCCCATGTAGAGGTTTGAGAGTCTGTTGAAATAGAAATTAAAGCTTTGAACTTACTCTAGTATTGACTGTGGTTAAAACCATTTGACAAACTAATATTTTTATGTGTCTTATCAAAGAAATTTTGTCAGAATCAAAGCAAGGTGTCTTGAGTTAGACTGCACAAGGGAACAGCAGGTACACAAAGCTGATGCCTTATCCTCTCCTCTCCAAGGCCTAACTTCAAATTCTTGCTGTACCAGATTAAAGATGTTTCCTATAAGATTAGGACATAGACTCTCTGCACTCTCTGGTCACAAAACCATCCCTGGATGTGCTTCAAAATTCTCCTTAGGGGAAGCCTTGCACTGAAAAATCATTGAAGCCAGCTAATTTGTTAATTAAGCTTAGAGATGAAGGATATTTGCCAGTGGCATTTAATACAACACAAGAGACAACAGCATTGCACCTTCACAACCCCAAGGCAGTTAAATTGCTGCTGTTGACATTCTCCACAGAGAAAGCAAGACACAGAGGATAAGTAAAAGGAAGAGGCAGTGATAAAGTCTGAATTAGTTCAGAAATGGTATTGCTAGTGCTTTTGTGCTCAGGTGACAACTTTTGCACTCATGGTGAGCTCCAAATTAAATAACTTTTAATTTTTTCTAGGGTTTAATCACAGATAATAATTTTTATACTACTGAGATCTCTCTATGTCTGCATAAATATTTAACTGATGTATTTTTGCCAGGTTGGTAGGAAAGCTTGGAAACAGTCCTAGAAAAACCCACGTTGTTTCCTATCTCAAACCTCACATATATTTTTTGGGCCTTACACAGAGCACACCAGTTCCCTCTCCATGCAAGCTTCTCTACATTCATCAGAAAGTAACAAAACTCCAAAACTCACTTTTGTAATCTGCACTACAGCTCACAATCTTGAAGCTTGTGCCTTGACATGTTATTAGCAGATTTTGCCCCATCCAGCTGGTGGACCAGCAAGCTTCAAGCAAGAGAGATTCTTTCTAAATCTTCATTACTGTGATAATAAAATGCTGACGTAGTCTAAAACTGGTCTTGCCTACATGGCTTTACTACCAGCGTTACTGTCAGAATCATCGTCGCCATCAGTATTATGATCGTTATTAGATGAGATAATCTCAATTATCATTAGTGCTAATTTATTATGTTCCTCATTCAGCTCTGTCATCAATGTCATTCGTGTAATTGTTGCTCATAAGCATTTAACAAAGAAAAACAACGGCTAATCTGCAACATTTAAATCAGCTCTGGGATCAAAAGTGGAAAAAACCCCATGAAACTCTCCGGCCTCCCACAGCACTGCAACTGCTTTCAGTATGGAAAAAGAATTGCACTCCAGAAAATGTCTGTAAACTCATTCTACAGACACCAGTGGATGAGAAGAATGTTTTCATCAGGAAAGGTGGGCAGTGATGGTCCATCTGCTCACCCCTGTGCAACAGACCCTTGTGCAGAGAAGGACAAGGTACGGTCCTCCCTGGCTATCCTCCTGTTCCTATCCTCCCGGTGGATAGGAAACAACAGTGAAGGTCAGGAACATACCAGCGCATTTATGTCCATCCCATAATTGCAGTTTGCTGGAATGATCTTTTCCCCTCAATTATTTCATTACATACCAGTGAACTGCAACAGGCTCAGTATAGTTCACAGTCAGGTGCATTTTGGTGTTTTTTTAAAATAGGAAATGCTGGGATACCACTCAAGGATAAACATCAGTGTGGCAGTGATATTTTATGGTCACAGGAGCTCTTCCCTTAAGGACAAATCTATTGTAAATACTTGGATGACCCTCAAACACCTACAAATGCATTTGTTCAACAAACCTCAAAACCAGAACACTGGAGTTATGAGACCTATTTCACATATGCCACAGGATAAGAGAAAACAATCCAGGGCACATCATTTCAAAGCCAGATTCCTAAAGCAAAAATTCCCTGACTGTCAGCAGGGTCACTTCTGCAAACACTCTCACAGCAAGGAGCCATCCCAACCAGCCTGCTAATGGCAGGTCTGATCCCACAGACAGCACGGGTCTCCTTGAGCTGCAGGCACGTGCGTGGAAAGCCAGATGTCCTGGTTTGTGTCTCTGGCACAGCACTGGGACACTGCAGCCAAACTCTTCCCTGACCCAATTGCACAGATGTCGGAGGAGCGGCGGTAGCACAGGGCTGTGCTTTTTTATCTTCATAGGAGCAGATGCGGGAGGGGACTGATATACGTGAGACCATAACTACAAATTCCAGTGCAGTGAAGCATTTTGCACTTGTTTCCCCTTGGCAACCTTCAGCACAGCGGAGAAAGCAAATGGCAATCAGTGGTTTTGGCAAGCTGAGAGTGATTCCTCACCGCTGACATCTGCGTGACTGTCATCCACTCGGGAGGGATGTGGAAGTGAGCGCCGGCCGAGTCTCCCAAGAGCACTACCCCTTTCGAGTCTGCACCTGATGGATGCATTTTGTTAGTCATGTGGCAGAAAGAGCAAACTGAAACCAAGCTTGGAGAGTTCCTAAAGAGGAGCAGCAGTAGCAGCTGATGGAGTCACAGGGTGACTGACTGCACTCTTCATGTGGCTTAAATGTTCAGGCACTGCAATAGGATTTTCACTCCTTCTGCAGCACAAATCGTCTAACAGGCATTTGTCAACAACCCTAGAGAAACAGCTGGGGACTGGGCATGAAAAACTGGGGGAGGTCTTGCTAATCGGAAAAGAATCCTGGTTGTATTCAAATTGTGTGTTATTTCAGCAGAGTTTCTGCTGTGCAGACAGTGTTTATTTTTACTATCCATAGATTATGCATTAAAAAGTACTTAAACATTTAGGGAAATCGGATTACTCAGAAAATTGCTCAAAGCTTCTTATAACAGAACTGGGTGGTGGATGTGCTACTCATATGAGTACTTCTGCTAGAACAATCTGTCTGGTTTATAATTAATGTCACTTAACATTTGTAGATTAGCCTTTCATCTAAAAATGCTGAGGAGTCTTGCCAGGCAATGGTTCATCCCCAGGATACTGATTTCAGTGTAAGATTAAGTGAGTGGCAACTGCAGTCACCACTGGTTTGTGAGGCTTTTATTTGTGTAGTGTGGACACACAGGCACCCACCCACATCATGGTCAGGGAGATCAGCTGATGCCATCACTTCATCCCTTTAAGTCCTTCTCTGGAAAAAAATGTATGTATTTATGGTAGGAGGTGAAACTGGACAAATGCAAATGTGAAGCTGCTTCCCCTAAATCTTAAAGCCATTACCCTGGGTTAGTCTTCAGGCACCAAAGAAGGCGCAGAGGTGACATCTCAGTTTGCTGCTGTCCTCAATCTATGTATTTAATCTCATTACTGAGCTGACTTTTAACAGGAAATTACCAGCAGCCTGTGTTTTTCAAGTTTCGTCTTTACTCATCCTAAAGATTAAAAAACTCAATAATCTTGCGTTTCTCGTGATGTTATAAAGCCTGTTGTCTTTCCCTTGCCTTGTGAATGTGCAAATATTGAAATATTTATAAAATTAATACATAACACACATGGTTTCTTGTATTGACTCTGATGATTTACCTTTGCAGAATTTCTCCTCATAGGGAATTCCATCTTTTGGATCCACACCCTGTTGGAAAAGAGAAAGGGTAGATAACAGTATCTACCTGGCACCTGAAGAACAGCAGTGCAAAACAGAGGCTGAGAATCTAGTTATTCTTGAATGTTTGCCTGCAGGAGGCACTGCATCATAATAATATTTATCATTACATTATTTTAATAAGTATATGTACATTTAAATTAATCATATAAGCTATAATTTAAACAATCATAAGCATCAATAAACAAACTTAATATCAGCTAATAAAACCAGAATAAATAAAAAAAGGAACAATTGTAAACTAAATCAAAGACTGAAGAGGACAAAAGAGAAGCAGCAATCAGGAAGGTGCAACTTCATTTACTTACCCATATGCCATTGCAGTTAGAATCACTTTTTGCATCCCAATTATCAGGACTGAAACAGAGACACAAAAAGATAAGCAATGTCACCAAAAAATAGGGAAATCAGATCCCCAGTGCCATTTTCCACCAAGATTAAAAAGGAATTAGAAATTCTCTTCTGTATGGAAGGGTGGGGGTTTCCCCCTTTGTATCTAGGACAGGCAATTTTTCCTAGCAAAATGCAACATTAATTTAAAGTTAATACTGCAAGTTGCTGAATGAAAGTTATCCTTTTAGTCAGCATCATGGTTTCCCTCCTCACCTCTGGTCTGTCTGACCAAGTTGAGCTGCAGATGCTTCAGAGAAAGAAAAGAAATGTGTGCACCACCCCTGCAAATGAATCCCATCCCTGGTCTTGATCGTCCCCTCTTGTCTCCCTCACAGTGAAATCAAGCAACAAGCAGTGATGTGCTGTCTAAGAGTATGGTCAAAACAAAATCTGGAGCTCATTCTTCTCAAAGCCACAATTAATAAGAAGCCTTTAAAATAATTAAAGTCTTTACCGCCTGCCAGGGTACACGGTTGTGTTTTTGTCGTTGCAGTCTCTGCCTCGCCAGTGATAGCCCCTCAATGTCTAAAGGCCAGGAGAAAAACGCAGATAGCACAGCCAATATTACTCTTGCACTTTTAATTTGAAATATCTAAAATGAGAATCTAACTCAAGGTGTAGGAATAAAACCCAGTAAACAGGTTTTATTCCAGAGTCCCTTTGCTAAGCTTTAATAAGTGACACCTAGCATGCTTTGGTGCAGAAATAAGACAAGTTGGCAATTTTATTTTTTTTGTTTAATATGACTTTGCTTCACCTCTTATTAATTCAGTAAACAACCACTCAGCAGCAGAGCAATTTGCTTCTGCAGGGAGAACAGCTTTATGTGTGCATTTCCTCAGGTGGCACACATGAATGATTGCTTTTTTATCCAGGAAAAAACCTGACATTTTATGACAAAATAAACAACTTCCATTCATTTTATTCCTATACCTATTTTCACATGAATGGATAAGGCTTTGCAGAAAGTAGGAGGAATCCCAGAGACATCCTCATTATCAAGGGATTACTGTACCAAAGAAAATACTTTGCTTACTGGGAAAGTACTAAATTTATCTCCATCAAAATCTTCAAAAGGCAGTTTATTTCTCAGAACACTGCAAAAAAAAAAAACACAACAAAACCCATAGTGTTAACTTATGGAAGGGAATCTATTAAGAAAGTAAAAACACAGTGATGTGTACAGAACAGATAATAACTGGCATGATATTCACTGCTCTCTATTCAGTTGTGACTCTGTGCTTGTACTTCAGCAAAGTGATCCTGCCCAAAAGAGCAAATTCTTTATTTCAATATTCTCTGACTGAGCTCTGGAGGTGAGGCTGATGGACTCCTGTATGGCTTCAATGTCAAACCTGAAGTCTCTAAAACAAACTAGGAAACGAATCTGTGGTAAAATTTTAAGGTTGTTTTGTTTTGTTTTGTTATTTTTTACTTTTTTTTTTTTTCTAAGAAAGAGGAAAGTAAAAAAACCAAAGACAGAGAGAGAGAGTAGTGCATGAGGGAGAGATCAGAAAAGCTGAGTTGAACACATGCAACCCAACAAATGATATACAACTTCATTCCCACTTCCACTGTCTGAACTCACAGGGCTCAAACTCAGCTTATGTTTTCTGACTAACATTTCAAGACACACTTGTAAGATTTTCCATGTCAATCAACCCATTTCCAATAAATTCCTGATATTTGCAGTTTCAATTAAATGAGCAGAAATAGGTGAGCAAGTTAGTCTTGGCAGCTGAGTTAGTCAAATATACAGCTGATAATCCTGATTTATTCTTAGACCTGCTTGAGTATTCCTCCAAGTCATTGGAGTACATTGACAAATACGTTTTATGAGTAATCACGCAGCTCATGTCCTTGGCCTTTCTTAGAAACTGACTCAAAGTCAGCACTGTCATGAGTTGTTTTTCCTGGATGCCATCCACCTGACTTTCTTAAGCACCTTGGGATTGTTCTATGCTTCACAAACAACATTAAATTTGGGTTCCTCACTGCACTGAGACATGGGCACCACAACTGGGTGAACAAATGAAATGAAGAAGTTTCTTGGGCTCAGAAAACCTCAGGAGAAGGGTGGCTTCCTCTTGGAGATGTCACATCTGTGAGTATGTCACATATTTGAGCTCTGGGACCTGCTAAAATTGAGCAAATGATTTAAGCACCAAAACAACCACAAGAATCCCTGTGAAGAATATTACTTACCTGAACTCTGCGCAAGCTCCTTCTGTACTGCCTAGACAGTGGTTTTATAAAGGAAACCAACGTAAGTAAAGTATGGGAAGCTCTGCTAGCTAAGGATGACTTTCGAAAGAAGCAAATTTACCACCTTCTGTTTCTGGTTAAGGACTGAAAATGTATACATACTATTTAATCTTCTCACACAGGTTAGCCAGAGGAGGAAATGCACATACACTTGAGAACCCCAGGAAGCTTTTCTGGAGAGGAAGAAAAATAAAAGTAGATGAATGCATTAGTTCACAGAGGTGGTGTAGCTTGGGATATTCAGTGTCAGTAAATTATGGGGCTAAACCATGTATTTTCTAGAAACAGCCAAAAACTCCTATGATGCAAATAAGGATGCTACATGCCAGAGGATTTAGACCTGACACAGCCATCAAGGATTAAGGCTGAGCATTTTACAAACCAAGTATTCTTGTTTTCAAAGACCTGTAAAACTCAAAAAGAAAAGAAAAAGTTCTGTTCTTCTCTCTGTCTTCTCTCATGCCACCATTTTTTTTTTTATTATTCTTTGTAAAAATTACTGTTCTCACATTTGGTAAACATGGTGGCACCTGACACAGTGCAAAACTAGTGAAAGCCACTACACACTTGGAGCCATGAATCTGGTTTCTACATGCCAAAGGCCAGGGACAACTCTAAGAAGAGGAGAAATGAGAGGATCCAGTCTGCTTAGAATACCCTTAATTTTTTAAATGAGATTTTTACCTGGAAATCTAGATTTTATCTTGGCCAAACCTGTAAGATGTAAAAGACAGCTGCTGCTAGAAAAACTCTTTCAACATTAGTAGCCCATGGCCATGGGCCAGTCCAGTTGTTGTTCCAGGTAGCCAGGAAGCTTCAGAAACTAAAAAGAGACCTTCCTAATGAATTGTGTTGCATGGGCAATTAATCCCACAAACATGCTGCTCATGTGGCTTCACTGTCAGTTCAGCTGTGTTTGAAACATTGAGGGTGCTCAAGTGGTCTCTAAATGCAGAGGGCTAAGTGGTGCACAGCCTAATTCTCTGTACTCACTGAGGCTGCATTTACCACGTAAATATGGAGCAGATGAACAGATGGGCATGCTCATAACTTTATGCAAAGAAGGGTAATTGTTTATACAGACACAGAACTTGAAAGTTCTGTCCTTAGACCAACTGCCTTGTGTTACATACTTTATATACACAGTAAAAAAAGAGTAAGGTAGTCCTCAACCTAATGATATTACAACCCATGCCCAGCGTGAAAGAGAAGGTAAAGCTTGGATATAGCACAGGAGAAGCCAATGGAAGGTTATTACACACCACGTGGGTCTATAACCCCAGTACATACAGCTCTGAGTGAAAAAAGAGAACTTTGAGGCAGCACAGCAAGGCAGTGAGGCCAAGGAGCGTAGGGCATTGCCTTGCAGCTCCAGGGAAGGTGTTTGCTTGGACAGGTAACAAGGGACAATAGAGATAAGGGTCTCCTGCTGCCCAGAGCAGGAGGTCAGGCACAGAAATATGCCACAGCCAGGATCTCAGTGTGGAGAGGAGAACTGGGGTAGTGGAGAGGGGGCAGAGCCTGTAGTGGAAAGATTGCAGCCAGCATTTGTTCTGGTGGCTGAAGTGACCATGCAGCAAGGTGAACCAAGGGATAAAGAGTGGTGCATTTTTCAGGTACCACTGAAAAGGAGGAGGAAGAGAAATCTGCAGTGGAGAAATGTTGTAACAGTGCACTTTCTGAAGAAGACAAAAGTGAAATAAGGAGAAAAGGAAAAGGAAGGTCAGGGAGACAAGAAACCTGAAAAAAAGCCACCAATTAACTTTCTTCAGCTCTGTCCAACACACTCAAATGACAAAGCTTTAGTCACAGTCTTGGAGAGGGAGGAGGTATTGGTGGAGTCAAAGGAGAAACCAGAACACAACCACAGAAGAAGAGAAGAGAAAAAGCCAAAAACAGCCAGGAAGTGGGGCCTTTCCTTAGGCTGAAAGACCAACCTGGTCCCACTGCTGCACCTCCAGCTGCCCTCTGCACTTCCCCATCCCTCTGCACCTCTGTATTCCAGCTATTGGCTGCCTTAGGGCTATGTCCTGCAGCATGGCTGGGACACAGGCCTCCTTTTTGCTCTGTGTGTGTGGTCAGGTGGGCAGAGAGCACAAGAGGTGCACAGAATGCCAGCTTTTCTCAAAGAGATTTGCAAATCTATGTATGCTTCCTGGAAAGACGAAAGAAATCACTTCCCCCCCTCCTTCATGTAGGACTAATCCTCCCAACAGAAGCACCAGAGGCTTTTTAAGCCTTCCATCAGGCTAGGATTTGCAGGGTCTTCATCTGAGCTGTCAGCTTTTCACTTCAGCCTAAGTCACAGTATGCAAAGCCTTTGAAGTCAAGCCTCCTGGAGCCAAAACCACACCAGAAAGACAAACTACAGGGTTTGCAAAAAATAAATACACAAATAAAACCTCCTTTTATTCTACTCACAGGCTGTGCTAAAAGTTTACCCTTTGCTGTAAACAAAATAAAATCTTTCCTGCCTTTTTCTCAGCTACTCTTTTGAAAATTGTTGCTGACTGGCTCTCCGCTGGTTTCAAAGGAAGGCAATTCTGCAGTGGAAAGACTGCCCAGCTTTGGTGGGAGCAGATGCACGATGATGACCTGGCAATGCTGTGGGTGTTGCTGAGGACCAGCTGCAGCAGCATTCCGAGGCCCAGCAGCCTCTGGCTCCACAGCCCTTGTATTCTCACAGCAGGTGGGACAGTGAGGTCTGGACACAATGCTTTAGCTCTGCTTGGCATTGTGCAGGAGAGTGGCTCATCTGCTGTTTGAGGGTGTCGGGCTACTCTCAAGAGGCAAGGAATACAGGTATACAAAAAGAGGGAATCTTTGTGTGAACAGGCACTATTGGGTCCTTCCCAGCAGAGACAGGCTACAACTGCAGCATGAGTTGTTGACAGAAGATGGGCTACTTGCCCTTATGTAACATGAGTGGGTGGGCTGGAGACCAGCTTATGTCCTCCTCTGCCTGTCAGTTCACTTTGGGCTCCCTCCGTGGCTTCCCACTTGTCCCACTTCCAGGTTGTGACTTGCTGGGACTTCGTAATCATGACAGGATTGTACAAATGGTGCCTGCTCTCATTAAATGCCAGAACTCTTATCACCATTCTTTCATTGCTATTGCTCAAAGATGCCCCTTACTATCTTCTCCACCCACAAGAAGTTAATGCTAGAGGTGCTCACAGTGATTGATAATGCTAACATCCTATTCATTGCCTGTTAACATTCCCTAATGACATTTCTGTAATTATTTGAATTGGTTTTACTAAAAAAGAATAACAATGAGCCCCTAATGCTTGTTGGTGTTTGGTTTAAGCCAGTGCCTTACAGATGGCTCAATCCTTTTCATGAACGGAGAAATTTATTAGAATTTTTTGTAGTTATAGCCACTTTCATTGCATCTCTACGTCTGCTGAACACCTTTACTTTCTCCCAAACTCATAATGATCCTAAGAAATTCCAAGTAAATGTGAAATCCTGGGATCCAGATGGATCTCCCATTCTCGTTACAACAGCCATAATCACATCTCTTCTATTATGCACAATCCCACACAGCTGCCATGCCAAGATGGGCACAGTTAACTTGCAAGAACTTCTTCAGAAGGCTTTCCCCAAACACACAATGCAGCAATAGCAACCAAAAGAGCAGATATGGGAAGAATTAACATATCTAATTTGACATCTTGGTCTAGCATGAGCCAGAGTATGAAAGAGGCCAGGCGAATGTTTTTCTTTCTTCACTGATGTGTATGCAGGGATGTCCTACCACAGCTGGGGTGTTTCTGGTTCCTCACCCACACACTCAGCCAGGTAATTTTCTCCCCAGGCAGAGAGAGCACCTCAGCTCTCACTAAGGTGTATCTGCCTGTGCAGGTAACAGATTGTGATTTGGCAGTCTTGAGATTGGGCAGGTGATTTCCTTACTATTTCATCACACACTGCTGCTCTGGGATACTTGGCTTATGCAAGCATGGTTCACACTGTGCTCCCTCCTAGAGATTCCCCTTAGTATTTCTTACTGCACTGTTTTTCTGGATCTGAAAATAATTTCAGTCTGGGTGAATGGGAAATTGCAAGCTGATGTAATGCCTCTGGAAATGTTATTTTCTATTTTCCAGGTTGAAAATAAGTTTCAGACAGGGTCATTACAGGAAGCACAGTAGGAATAACTGCAGGAAAGGCCAGAGCAAGTATGTTTTAATTTGAGCTGACCTTGCATTGTGCAGGAGGTTTGTTAATTGAAACCCAACTTTGACCTTTCTGCTTCCAGTCTGTTTGTCCTTCCTGCTGGTAAATAGGCAGCTAGGAGCAGGAAGGGACAAAGGGCCAATGGAGATTGAGAGAGGGCATTGAGCAGTTTTGAGGATACAGGAGAGTAAAGGCAAAACAGGAGAGCCTATTGCACCCGAAGATTGGTGACAACCATGCCACCCTACCCAGGAGAGCCTGAGAGGATGTGGCACATGCAGCCCAAGAAAGTAGGATGTGGCTGGCCATGTGAGGGACTCAGCCCAATATGCCAAGGGTATAGCAGATGCAAGGAAGCAAAAGAATGGTGTCCCAAGGGGCAGCACCCCCGTGCTGGTCCTTCTCCAGCCCTGTGCCTGTGCCTGATCTCCAGCTCACAGAGAGGACCTGCTCAACTCAGAGCATATTGTTACAGGTGTTAAGGTGGGGCCTTGCTCCAGGGAAAGAAGAATAAAAATTTCATGTAATTTGGGTGGAATTTTCAGGCCATCAGTAGCACAGCACTGAATAGGAAGGAAAATGAATAAGAGATCCTGCTGGTTGCTGTTCTGTGGGAGCTGAGGCCCGTCTCTCAGTGCTTTGGTTATTTCCCTGGCTTGGCAAATTGGCAACTGCCCAAAGGTTAATTAGGCACCTCAATTTTCACTTTTGTGAGTAGGATTGCAGTCAGGATTCAGGAATAAACAATATCAATAATTTCTTTACAAACAGTTAAAGTATTTCCTCTGCATTAAATGACTGAAGAAAACTGGAAGCAAACTCTAGGGCTGAACTGACTCACCTAAGTGAACCTAGCAGAATAAAAGATGCTACCCTTTTCTGCTACCCTTTAGAGATCCTCTACAAATATAAAAACTGTTGGAGGCAGAAAGATTTCAGATCCCATTTTTCAAATTTTAGAGGCAAAGGCAGCATCTCACAAATACAGGAAAAATACACAGAATTTGCATTCAGGCCATTGCTTGAGTTTCAGACAGCCCCAAAGCACAGTTGCTCTGCTCTGAGGCTGTGGGTCAGTTCATGAGGCACCCACTTACATACAGCTACAAGGTAGCTGCATTTTTCAAGATTTTTTTTATGCTTTCCCCATACTTTCATATTTTTTCTTTATTTCTCCCTCTCTTTCATCCAGTGTCACCTGAAAGATCCTGTACCAAGTAGGAGTGAGTCAGCATTCAATTCAATGCTAAAAAGGAGGATTCACAGTCAGACAAAACAAACAAGGACTCATTCCTGATAAAATGCCAGTACAGAGTAAAACACCCTAATGCCATTAATTTCTTACCAGGTCCTTGGAAGTCTTCATAATTCTTTTTGCTTTTCTTATTGCAACACTCAGTCCCACCTATGAGAGCAAGAACAAAATGAAAAACAACCAGATCAGCTTCATGGTATCCTACCAACTTTTCTCCCCATTTCCTACCGTTTTTTTCTATTTTAATATCAGTCACAGCACAGAAATGATGTATGAGTCCACAAACTTCTCATCAGTTACTTTTTATTGGACTAACAATCAATTATCCAGTCACATTCTATGAAACTCCAGTTGCAAGAGTACATTTATTTTGCTCCAGGGCATCATTTATTTCCCAAGGAAAAGTCCAGATCAGCTGAAGAGCTGAAATTCATATCCTGACTGCACTGCGTGAGCTGCAGAGGACATACTTCTCCAGTGACTCCTCCTGAAGGAAAACTCATCCATTAGAAGGCTAAAAGCGCATTACTAGGGTAATGTCAGTCTGACTTGCTGTGGAAGGGTACAGAGGAAACATTTGCTCTTGCATGGATGAGGGTTATACTCAGCTGAGGTTCATCCCAGCAATGGAACATGGCATGAAGGAAGGAACAAATCAGGGAACAGAGTTTGGAAGGAAAATCCCCTGCTTAGGATCCAGGAAGGTTAGCTTTTTATTCTGGAAATAAAAACTTGCTCTCTGCCCTGGAGAGCAAGTGCTTGCCGAAAGTGGCAAGATAGTTTTTCTGTTGGGTCCATGCCAACTTGTGCTGAAGAGGCATTTTGGGATACCTCCATAATGTGGATACTTATGCCTATATAGAAAGAAAGAGTAGGAGTACCATTCCAAGAAAAGGCCTTGGAGAGACATCAGGTTGGCTCTCATAAGGCCTTGGGTTACAAATAAGTCAGCTACTAGTGATACACAAATAATTCCTGAAATCCCTTGCAAACGAGCTCTTTGAAGGAGCAGAGGAAATTTTGTGCAAGGGACACCATCCATGAGCGTGAGTGACAGCCAAGGCCAGCTCTGCTGGCAGCAGGAGGAAAGATGTGCCATGTGTGGTACAGCGAGGCTGTGGTCAAATGCACCCTGACAGACGCTTGCCATGGCCAGGAACTGCCAAACACTACCACGGTCCTGCTCTCCAAGCTTTCCGCAAGGCTCTACCACTGCAAAATCCTCAACCTTTGCAGCCCGTGTGGTCCATAGCCCTGGGTGCTGCCTGAAGAAATGTTGAGGCATGGGCAATAAGAAGGGGCTGTTTCTGCACCATGCAGTTGACCTGGCCCTAAGAAATTTGTCTAGTATCACAGCACAGAAAAGATCACACTGCTTCTCCTGCCACAAGCCATGGAGGTGAGGAGATGCTCCATATATGCTCATGCCATCCAAAATATTTAACAACTGTTTATCAACTCTGATGAACAGCACTCTCTAAATTCAGCCATATCTTTCCATAAGAAAGAAGTTCTCACAACTCCAATTTAGGAAAAAAAAAAAAAAAAGAGAAGAGACAGCCAGAGGAGTCTGGGAGGGTCAAGGTAACAGCAGTGTACTCACCCCTGCTGCTCCATTTTCAATTCAGGACAAAATTCTGGTGTCTCAGTGATGACAATTCCCATATGTTTTGCTGCATTTATTAGGCCACCTTTGAAAACAGCCATATCTGTGAGGCAATAACTAAGTGATGGCCTCTGTCCTTCCCCTCAGCATTCAGCATGAGGAAGGCTGAAAGCACTGCCTGTTTGCTCTCTTTCTTTTTTCTACTTATGTTCTGTAGGCTTTGAGAATTGGCAAAAAACACCCCAACTTTAAAATAAAAAAGGAGATAAAAAATCAATTATTTTTGAAAATGTTTCAAACGGAAAAAAAAAATCCAGAGTATCACAAACAAGTGAGCATCTGGTTTCTTCTCAAAATTGTTAGTGGGGACAAACTGTTCTGCCTGAAAATGACTTGCTATCAGTCCCACTTATGGCCCAGCCAAAGGACATTACTGCCAGCCTAACATCAACTGGGTCTGAGGGCTCTGAGGTAAAGTCAGCACAAGTTTATATTTATCTGGACAGAGCTAAAGGAACTCAGCATGGGATAAAATAGGGATGCTTCAGCAAGTGCTATTATTACAGCATTTGGAAAAAAAAAGAAAATGTCTCTCATGTGATGGCACCTTACTGAACAGCGGCATGCCAGATTAGAATATTAAAGCAGGCTTAATTTGTATTTAAAGTAATCATTGCCAGCATTTTTGTGCTGGGGATAAAATTTAGCATGTCATTATAATTGATTTAGGCAGTGATCAAAGCAAATTAATTAACCATGATATTCAAGGGTCAAAAATTTATGGTGAACAACACAAAGGGATACGGACGAATAAGCGTAAGCAGCAAGGAACACAGACTTCTAAGCCGCTGGGTTTTAATATATGTGTCACATTATTATATGTAGTTAATACATGTTTAATTCATGGGGGCTATAGTCTTCTAAAAATCAGGGTGTATCACAAACAGATGAGAGAAACTAGCAATGAGCCAAGACATTGTTTCCTAGTTTCTTCCCCTTGGGCAACTGCTGCCCCCAAAACCAGTCATGCATCTTACGTTTGCCATAGTTATGTTGTACAATACCAGCTGCTGTCATTTCTGCAACAAAATTACTTGAGAGACAGACGTGAAAAATGGCTTGAAATTGAGTATAACAGAAAGAAAATTCTCAGAGAGGTAGGATTTATCAATCTGTTTCTGCTGGGCAGGGTAGGAGAGACCTTTCTTGCTCACAGCAGCAGCACATGAGAAATTCTTGCTTCAGAAGGCTACAGGAATATTGCACTCGAAAAGGAGAAAACAAGGGAGGAAAAGGCTGGATTGACCTTGCGTGTAGAAAATGCTCTCTCTGAAGCACTAAAGCTGACACCTTCTCTCTTCTCAAGTTACTTCAGCCAAGACTCCAGGTTGGGCTGCAGAAGACTGGCAGCTGAAGCACCCACTGGGAAGAAAACACTCCTGGTTTCACGGGTCACCTGTAATCCCTGGCAGACACCTGCATGTCAAGCCTGCCACTGAAGGCCATACCACCCATACAACCTCTCCTGCTGCACCTGGGCTAGCAAGGAGCCTCCTCTCTTTCCCATGGCATGAGAACACCACCAAGGAGGGGTTCCCTAGGCTTCAGCAGCTGATGGATGAGTCCTGGGGAGCAGCCAGCACCGTCCACCCCAACAGGAGCAGCCCTGCCACCCTCTGTGCACAAGACATCCAACCATGGATGGGGCCGAGGGTGGGGTGTACTGGGATTTCATTCACTGCCTTCTTTAAGTGTTCTCCACAGAGACCATGCGTTCCCAGTAATCATTTCTTTCTTGGCAAACGGATGTATTTCTCATCATAAACAAATGCATGAACCAACTCTAATTCTCTCTCATTTATCATCCTTGTTAGCCAGATTTTTCCCAGGAGACCAGATATTTACAAACTGCTCCAAGTTTCCCTTCTAACTCATTTTCATCATCCTTTAACCAAGAGTACCAACATAGCAAAATTCTGTAAAACTTGTCAAATAGCACAGCTAAAAGTGGGATTTGTTCATGAGCATCTCTTCCTTGTCCTCACACTTTTGTCTGCCACCCTCCCACCCCAAATATCTCTGTGCCTGTGGGTTGCCCAAGGATTGTTTTTGAGTGTCCTGACTGAGACAGCTTCTACACTGGCATGGCACAGCTGCATGCACCACCTTACAAGCCCCATGCCACCTTATTTCCTTTGGATTTATTTGGTGGAATGCTGGGGTTATATGATTTGGCTTTTTGGGGTTTTCAGTTGGGGTAGAGTTTATTTTATTTTGTTTTCTGCCAGTGAAGAGGAACAGAGAAAATGCAGAGAAACAAATAAAAGAGGAGGAACTAGCACTCAAACTGTGCCTTCTGCTATTACTCGTCTATAAATTACTTTGTCTATAAGTTTCTTCAGGGTTCAGTTTTGGCTGCAGCAGAAATTCACATTTTAGTAGATTTTACCTGTTTCCAAAAACAAAGGCTGAAAGGGCTGCATCTTGCTCCACAGGACCTGCCTCCCAGATGCTTGCTTTACTGCTTGTGGTCTCAAAAGAAGGAAACAAGTCCCAGTCACAAGGTCTACTTTTGACTGGTAGCCTGCTCTTAATCAGGAGTACAGAAGCACTTCCACCCCGGAGTTTGGTTCTGTCTCACCACCCAGGAAGCTCATGTTTTTACTGAGAAAGATGAATGAGAGATAACAGCAGGAATATTTTTATTTAACTAAACCCCAAAGGGTTTCTTTTCTCCACCCAGAATTGGTTGGCTCCTACTTTCTCAAACAGCATGCTGACCACAGTAATATCCATGAGGGATGTGGCTTTGTCAGTGAAAGTCAGTGAAAGATGTGATAGAAGGTACACAAACCAGCATGAGTGCTTGTGGCAGTGGTGCTTTTTCTGGCAAGATAACATTATAAGAGCATAAATATGTATATATTTGCTGATGTAAAATGACTTCCACCAAAATCCTACTGATGGAGATTAAGACAAAATATGCAGCCAAAAGGTCTCTGATAATCTGGAGCATAAAAGTGATGGGAAGCAGAAGATGCACCCTGAAAGGCAGGAAGATAGAGTACAAACTTCCAACACAGACTGTTTCAGTGATTGCTAGAGCATGACCACAGTGCTGAAGTCATGCCATTATTCTGGCCCCAACAAATCAATTAAAGTATTGCCATTTAACTAAACAGGCCAGCTGGCTAAAAACAATCTAGAGACAAGCTGAGAATAATCTCCTGCAAACCTGTTTGTTCCCAGGGCCAGAAAGGAAACTTGGTAGGCAGTGCATAATACTCTTCACCCTATTTCAGCCCTTTTCACTTGCTAGAGGAACATCCCTGCATTACAAGACCTAGTGCAGAAAGTCCCTCAGTATATGAGCTGATAAACATTTTTGGCTAAAACGTTATCCAGTCATCCTAAACCAGCTATCTTGGATGCCTGTGCTACTGTCAGTCTCTTGGAGTGATGCTGCAGCCCATATTAAAATATCAGATGTTGATGTGGCTTAAACCACAAAGTGCATTACAGATGTACCTTGAAACACAAAGCATTTTACAGAAGCTTCAGATACCACCCGCCTTTCAGCCACCTTTAGTGAGCCTTCACTTCTGGTGTGCCCGATTAGTTTGTCTCTTTACTTGAAGGAGACCCCAGTGTTGCCACCCTCATACTAAAGAGGCAGATGAGAACCTTTGCTCTGCTCTACAAGCCACTGGTGGCAAGAAGGGGCTCAAAGGACCCATTACAAGGGACAAGGTTGCACAGTCATGCTGGTGACCCAGGAGCTGCAAGGGCCCCTTCCAATCTTCCCCACCAACATCAGAGATCTGCTCCTGAAACTGCTTCCCAGCAGAGCAAGCCCCAGCAACAGGGAGCTGCCCTTGCCCAGGCTTGATGCTCTTCTTCTCCAGCTCCATGCTGAGAATACTGAGTGCCATGCGAACAGAGTAATATTTATTTATTCATAATTAGAGCAAAGTCTTCCAGAATAATCACAGAGCACTAATAGCTCCAAGCAGCTTGGCAAAAAAAAAAGAAAAAATAATAATTCGGGCTAATTTGTCAGAGACCAGGGAAGTATGTAAAATGATGCACGTATCATTTACACAGATTCCAGTGTCTCCATTAAGTAGACAGTTTGAAAGGCCTCTGAAGCAGGGGCTCTTCCTTCCACAAAACACACAACCTCACTAAAGCAACAGTGCACAAACAGAAGAAAATAAACTAATGACAGAAAAAGCAGATACACGTTGATATTTTCCACCGTAGAGGTAATTAAAACCTGAGCATTACACTGCCTTCCAAGGACAGGTAACGCTATTTCTTTCACTCCCTTTGCCAGTACAAATATGATACTAATTCTGGGAAAATGGGCATCCAGAAGTCTAAATGAATAAGTGAAGTACCTGAAAATCAATAGAGTTGAACAGAACAGTCATTAGTATTAAAGTCTTGTTCAAACACTCGGCAGGGGACTGCGCCAACATTTGCAGACTCATAAAACTGAAGTGATCAATCAAATTACAAACTAAAGAAGCAAATGTGAGGTAAACTGCATTTTATGCACCTGTGTCTCTGATTGTATATTAATTTTTTTCACCCATAATTCATCTTTACTCAGTCCAGCTAGTCACAGAGTTACTGTGGGCAATTTATCAACCACTTGAGCATGAATTCCAAGCACTGCTCTTCTCCTCCCATCTCCTCATGGTCTCTTGGGGCTTGAGGAGAGCCAAAAAGAAGGGCACAGTCGGTGTAAAAAGGTAGTTTTGTTGGTAGAATTCCCTTATTTCTGTTCAGAAACAAATAGCTTGACAGAAAGGGGTTTAAATACTGCTTGGAAGGGAAGAGGGTTTGCTTGAGCCACTCACTCAGAGGGAGAGTCTCCAGGCCATGCAAAAGAGAGTCCAAATTTAAAAAAAAAACAACAAACCAAAGCCCCCCCACATTCAGCTGTTTTCCTTCTGGACAGTGCACTCACTGAAGTGGTTGCTGGAGGTGGAAGGAGACAACACCTTGGTCCTACTTGGTCCTCCTTGCTCTGGGAGGTGGGTAAGAGCTCACAAAGATGTGACAGGAACCCCACGAGTGGCATCCTTTCCCCTCTGTCTGATCAGCCTAGCATTTCAGCACAGGTGTTCTAATCTCTTCACAGGAGCCACCTTGATTTAAACAGCTGCTCTCTCCAATCTCTTTAGCCTAGTGCCTCACTGTGCAGCCATGGTGAGCCCATCCCTCTCTTTAAGGGCAGTTCATTGCCTGCATCCTCTTTCACTTCAAGTGGCACCTTGCACTTCTGATACTCAGGTCAGGATGGGGGATTTCTGATGGCACCTCTTTGATGAAGTTTGGGCAATATTCTTGAGTCGAGTTAGCATGGGCCCTCTCTGCTGCTTGCACTCATCTTCTTTCACCCCTGTGTGGTTGAACACCCATAGATCTCTATGTTGACGTATCGTGGAGCATAGACTCACACCTGCTATGGAACCAAATGTTACTCCCATTCTCAGAAGGCAAGTATTTCTCCAGATCTTAATACTGGCAGAACTAAATCCAACCTGGAGATGAACCACAGATCATTGAAGCCCATAGAAAGATTGCTTGATTTCAATGACTGCCGGATTAGACCCTGTGTAGAACATCTCATGCAGACCGTTAGAGATCAAACATGCCTTTCTCCATCCAGATGCAGGGAAAAAGATTTCCAAAACTAGGTGCTGAAGTGAATGGCTTGCTTTTCAACACCACCAAACAACCCCCATCACTCACATATTCTAGTGTGACTGGAGGTGCATGATGGGATGGAAAAAATTACTCACAACCAAAAGAATCCCCAGACAAACAGCACATGTTTAGACACCTATGCAGATATGTATGTGTGCAAGTATAGCAAAGGTCTAGGACATGCAATCAAGGATGTGCAAACGTTGTAGCAAGTAACTGTACATCAGAGAAGTGGTGGTAATTAAATAAGATTTCGGCCGTGGCAAAAGGTGATGCACATTAGCTTAAACCTCTTACACTGCAGACTAATCCAAGTCAAATAGCCCTGCATTTGTAGCAGGTAACTTGTGCCTTTGCAGGCTGTCACAGCAGATCAGGCAGTGTGGGGATCACTTGTGCTGTGGTAACATGGTGGCATAGATGAACATCAGCTGAGTATCTGCTTTGGGGTTATTGTACTGTTTAACAATAAAGTCTCTACTCTTCCTCTCTGATCCAGACTGGTACAGGAGAATTCGTCCCGGTGACTCCCATGTACCCTCAACCCAGCTGATGATGGTCCACACAGCTAATGTGTATTAAGCACTTTTTGTTCAAACAGACGTTTTTTAAGAACGTCTGTGCTCTAAATGTTTATTTCCTAGACAACGCATGTGCAGTGGAAGCCTTCCAACTACTCAATTCCAGCTTAAAAGACATTCCACAATCAGTAGTTTTAAGAAAAGTGGGAAACCAACTCACCTTTGGAGGAGAGTAGAGATGACAAAGCGGTTGTCCTGGATCCTGTTTACACAGCCTCAAGGAATGGCAAACCACATCGGCATTCATTTCCCTGTCTATGCTGAATGAAATGGTGCATAAACAAAGACTATTATGTTTTTCTGGGCTCTTGAAAGTAGAAGCTATTTCCATGGGAAGCTAAATCTTCCCAACATCACACAATAATCTCAGCTCACTTCACCGTGGCCCATAACCGCTGCTCAGTACAGAGTTGGGCTCTAACGATTTTCTGCCACAACATCCTACTCAGCATTTAAAATTGGAACCCAGGATGATGAAAAAGGACTGTGCTCTATATGCAGCACCTGAATCAAATGCATTATAACTATTCTAGTTTTTAATCAATCATAAGCCTGACAAACATTTAAGGTTAAAGTTAATGCATATGCAATTTGGCACGTATGAATGTTCAATCATTAACTCAACAAAATAACCAGAAATCCTTCAAAGATCCTTAACATTTAATCACCAAGCATGAGTGCTAGGATTGTTTCTTCCTTTTTGGGACACACCTCTGGGTTAATCAGGAATTAAATTAAAATGTTTGATTATAGCACTTCTTAGTCCTGTAAGCACTTTGCAGTTCCTTGGCTAGTTTTAAAAACAAAAAATAAAAGCCTTAGGGAAGAAGAAGGTCTAGAAAAAGCTCTATTAATTAAACTAAGAACTTTCAAAGAGGAATAAAATGACCCACATTTTATTTTTTAATCACTTAGATTAAATAGTAGGCTTCCCCAAGAGTGCATATCAGTGTCAGGGCTGAGAGCATGTAGGGGCTGACAATTAGAAAGCCTGATTAAAGGTAGAATGGGAAAGCAAGAGCCACGCAAAACCAGTGTGATTTTTTAGAACCTGTCTCACACACATGAGTTATTCCTCCCTCAGCCAAATGAGCTGAATTTCAAAAGATAATTATATCAGGTGGGCCTGATCTGAGATTTAAATGGAATATCAAAATGGTTACCAGTGGCAGCCTGTGTTTATTCACTCAGGAATAGCTGTGCCAAATGCCAAACCCAGAATCACTCTGAAGCATCTCTGCTTTAAAAATAACGTCATTTTAGAAGTGAAATCCCTCCACTTCAACCAGACAGCACACCTGTACATGCCAAGAACAAACTAAGCAGAAATCTGAGAGGACACAGCAATACTTACAGTTCAGCTATGTGTGGTCCGTAAAGTTCAGCAAGCACATAACAGAAACCTTGAAGTTTTTCTAGAAAACATAATTTGAATTTTTTTTTAAATAATTGATCATGGTGAAAATGGTTTCATAGCAGTCAAAATACAGCAGAAGTTGGTTCATAAAGGTGAATGCTGGTTTACCTTAGGGGAAAGCATGTGAAAATCTGACCTCAGTGTAGCACCAGAGAAAGAGTGGGAAAATATGAATTTCCGATCTTGCCTAAAACCCTTCTGGCTTTAGGTAAGTCACATGATAAAGACTAAAAAGGATAACTAGCTTTTGTTAATTTTTCTTAGTATGGCATAATGGAAAAGTCGAAAGAAATTGTGCATGCCACATCATCTTCTAACCAGTTTAAACAAACGTCTCAGTAGGTCTGAAAGAAGAAAGAAAACACATAAATCAAAGCATAGAAAGTGATGCTGGGCATGATGCTACTCCTAGAACTGCCTTGGAGCTTCTGAGGGCTTGTAGAGTTAAGAGAATATGTTTTGTGTAGAGTAGGAGTTGTGCAGGAGTAATTGCATTCAAAGAAATACTTGACATTTTCATTTGGCTTCCTTTCACAGGCTACAGCAGTGTGCCTTTTTGGGATGCTGGCTCAGGTGGTTTCCTTAATATGTGTGAAGCATGTTGTCAATAAGACAGTTCATCAGAGGTTTCTTTAAGGTACTGTTGTAAAATAACAGGTGATCCATGCATCTGAGCAAAGACACTGAGGGAGAGTGGGGGTTTGAGTACAAGCAGGGCACTGATCTGACAGTTCCTATGAAGGAAAACTGCCTGTTTCTTGGCCCGAGCAGACCTGAGCTGGTTAACCATGCACATATCCTGCAGAGATGTCAGGCCTTGCTACAGCTGGGGTGGTTCTGTGAAATGTCATAAGAGACAGGTTCACACAAGTGCCATGACAACAAACTTGCAACTCCTCAAACTCCTTAGAGTTGTTTTCTCTTGCACCTCCATTATCCAAACAGATAACTATCCGTGCCTGGGGAATAAAGCACAGAGCATTCTCATCTTTCCCAGAGAAAAGCTGTAGAAACCCCCAAAGCAGTTGCTTCCCTCCAACTTTGGGCTAAATATTCCATTTTAACCAGTGTCAGGCTGGACATGCCCAGGGCTGGGGGGCTGCTGCATACAGGGTGGGTAGTTTTGCTCTGTGGAGGGTACAAATCCTTGTGGCAGGGACTCCACTGGTGGGCATGGATGTGCTCCTGCTCCCACAGTTGCTCTCCTGCCAGGACTGCAGGCACCCCAGCTGGCAACCTGCACCTGAGAAAGGAGGACTGGCACCAGGAAGGCATATCAGGGTACAAAGAGATCATTTTCCCGGCCCCCTCCTACTCATGGCGTTGCAGGCAGCTTCTGTAACTACAGTAGCTGATTTTTCTTATCCCATGATGGGTGTTTTATTTCAATCAAGTTATTAGCTTCATTTCTTTGCCTCCTTTGCTACATTACTCCTCACTATTGGCTCTTTAGAAGCAATCTGCAAGTAAAAATTGGTCTCCTGATTAGAATTAGATTTTACTCTTGTTCACCTAAAATGAAAGATGTCGTAGACAATGATAACCCTGTGTTTGGCATCACTGCTGATTAGAACACCCTCTGGTGAGGCTTGCCAGTGGAGTACCTGGCTCCCTAAAGTAGCCTGCAGGCAAACGTGGCTGGCTTTCCCAACACCTCCCCAGTGCATCACAGGCGATGGTCTCCTTATGAGTTTCCCAAACCAGCTGGTTTCTGCAACATTCTTGGCTCTGGAGGAGCCAGCTGGCTGCTGTAACCTCTCCTGGTGTCTGAGAGGACAGGAGAGTTTGGCTGCCTATCAGCTCTGGGGAGCTGATATAGGTGCTTTGCTGGCCACACTGATTTCCTTACGCATATAGGAAACTTAACATGTGATTACCCCATGGTGTAAAAAATGATGGGAGGTAAAAGGAATAGTAATAATGTTAAACTATTGTTGAGCACATAAAGTCCCCTTGGAAGATTCAGATGCCATTCAGCTTTGGCTTTCAACAAAACACCAAGACCAAAGCCACAGACAGTGTTTACAGGACTTGCCATTGGAGCCGGGCTGCATTCATGGGTTCATAAATCCCCAGCTCTGATAACACACAGAGGGAGAGGATATCGCAGAGAGAAATCTCTGTTAGGAAGAAGCAGTGTAAGTCAGAAAAGGGGGAGAGAAAGAGAAAAATGGTGATTAACTGTGGGTTTTCAGAGGCAAGAAAAGAGCTTAAACAAAACTAAATGCTGGAAAATTTAAGCAAATGTATACTTGCTTCAGGTAAAAGAGATCCCCTAAGATCCCTTAGATCCCCTAAGAACAGTCTGGGAGGTTTTCCTATATAGTTTCATAGTCCTGGAAACACAAACGCTGGCTGAATCCCAGAGGACAAATATTTGCAAAAAAGATGCTATTATCAAGTTGCCATTTGCACTTGAGCTTTAAGGTGTTTACACAGCAGTGGTCAACACAGAAGCAGAGCATGACTCAGAGGCAAAGCCAGAGGCAGAGGGTCTCAAAGCACATTTTGGGTATCAGACACCTCTGTGTCATCAAGCAGACAGTCAGTATCCAGGTAAACATACATTCTTGCTAACAACACCTCTTACTCTGTAAATACTTTACACTGTAAATAAAGAGGCCCCTTCCCCCAGACCTGGCCTTTCTATCTGCTCAAGAGATTCTTCTTCGCTCATGACATTACTGTCCTTATTGTCATAGGTTTATTTGTCATGTCACTTGAATCACACACATAGCAAGTATTCCCATACAAATGAGGCTGTGGTTCTGTTTTCTACACAGCCTGTGAGATTGAGTGGGACTGACAGGTACTGAAATTTTCTCTCTTTTTCTCTAAGCATTTTTTGTTCTTGAACATCACATAACTTTACAGAAGGCTTGATCCAAACCTGACTTGATTGTAATCAGAATTATAGGAGGCCCTCAAAAATAACACTTTCTAGGCTTTTAGGAGTCCTACTCCTTTTTATGCCTTAGGAAAAGCCTCACTGCCATTAATTTGTTGCTGTTATTCTTGCTATTGATTGTAGGCATGTGAATAATAATGAAATCGTTTCTTCTCGTGAAATGCATGACCTGCTTTAGTAGGTTTGCCCCTCATGAGCATCCAAAGCTTTTCTATGTTTCAAGCAGCAAGAGGAAGCTGTTGATTCCTGCTGGGCTGCAGTGTTCACCTCCCAGGAGAGGATAAATCAGGTTACACTGTAGCTCCCACAAAGTCCATAGGATTTTCACTCCTTTCAAGTTCAGGGTCAGGTTTTTTTTTCTACTGGGTATATCCATGCATCTCAGAAGGTAACTGGATTATACAGATTCAACTAAAGGGATAATAGGATTTTATGTGTGTAAAGAATGGCAGCTGAAAAGAAATATCTTGACATGTCAGAAGAACAAGGTCCACTGACTGAATCATGAACACAGAGGTAGCATGTCATAATTTAAAGAAGAAAATTGTATTTAAATAGCGGGATCAGTGCTTCTAATTGCAACTTCATGGTTATGTGCCTGTAATTTAAAACACTGAGGATATGACTTATGGAATAGAAATCAGATAAGCATCATTCTATCAATGAATAAATCCTAGCAATTAGCTCCCTGCCCCATTCTGCCTTGGGAAATCCTCCCTTGGAAAGGAGGGAATTAATATTCTACACATATCTTCTGTGAAACTAGGGTCTACAGAGCTAGATGGTTTCTCAGAGATGCAATTCATGAAATCATATAAAAATGACATTTTAATGAAGACTCCTAAGCCATCTTTTTACATTAATAACATTAAAAAGATATCATGGATGTGACATCTAGTTACTTAAATAGTTATAGGATTGGTCTGTGAGGCACAAAGCTGTTCTGGCATTCAAACTGTTCTTTATTTAGGGGTGTGCATGTGGAGCTCCAACCTCCTTTGGGTAGATAAAATGAGGGGCAGAAAAAGGGGAGTGTTACATATATTCACACGGAATAGCTATCGCTTTTGAAATTTGTATTACCAGTTACATTTCAGCAGCTTTTCTGTGCACACCAAATGCTCACATCTTACACCTGTCATCCTCACCTCATTTTTAAAATTTTACAATAGCAGTTCCCATACCCACTGAAAACATTTTCATCTTCACTGTTACTATAAAGACCCGTATCAACAAGCAGGAGGAGTAGTGGGGCATACAGTGAATCTATTCTTAAGCTGTTAACAAAGAGACAAAGGGGAGAAAAAGGAAGGGAACTGGTCTGCATGTGTTGGTGCTCACACGTGTGTGTGGCTTAATATAGCCCCATTCACTCCAACTTTGGGACAAAATCTCAGCTCTGAATCTAAGTAAAGCCATGTCACTGACTTTCCTGTAAATAGCAACTTGCTATCTCCCAGCTACACACATTTGAGATACTGCACAAGAGGTGGATGAAGTTTTTTCAGGCTTCCCATGTGAGTTTTTAATTAACGGGGAAATACATCAGCACCAATACGACACACGGCCCATTATTTGGTACCTACCAGGTATGTAGTCACACAGTCTCTCCACGGCTGCCTTTACTGTACTGTTGTGCCACTGTGCAAGCTGTTCGATGACCGACACCACAAGCACGCATCCTTCAAGAAAACAAAAAACCAAAAAGAGGGAATACGTTATTGGTGAGATGAAAAAAAGGGCAAAACCTAAACGGCATCATTATGAAGCGCCCTGCACCACAGGAAGTATTTCTGGTATCATTGGGCATTTGATTTCTTGAGATGCTCCATGGCAGATAGGTGTTCAAGGGGAAAAAAATATCAGTGAATTCCTGTCTTCATTCAAACCCTGTAAGTCATTAGAGTGAGGATGCTGATTCCAGAGGAGCACACAGAACAGCCTGGCTTTTACAGCACTGTATGATGTTCCTGGGAAAATGACTCCATTCTTTCAAGGCTGAAAATTGAGGAGTCGAGAGGATAGCCACTGTCTGCTTGGTCACCTGCTCTCTCATTTTATCTCACAAGAAAAAAGGCACAGGTCTGTACTTAACAGACTTTTATACCTCTCCACGCAAACTGCATGGAGAGGTACTAAAACCAGAAACCATATGTTTGTGACTGCCTACAGAAGAGCAGTCACACCACAGACATGTGTGCTGACCATGACAGAGAACACAAGGCATCATTTCTTCACAGACTTTCCTGTGAAGCCCTGTGATGCTCAGCACACACAGGGCTGCTGAGCCCAGCTACATTTGTTAAAACCAAAATGTCATCACAGTTCGTTCTGCTCTGCCTCTGTGGTTGGAAAGAAACCACTTCCTATGACCTATGAATCTGGTTATTTCTCATCACTAATCTGGGTGTGAACAGGGCTAGCAAAGTGCTTCTTGAGATGTCCAGCACTTTTCCCTCTGCTGCTTTGTGGATTAATTAGGTTCAATGTGATCCCCAGAGAACAGCCATTCAAAATCCACATGAACAGCATCCATTTCAAGTCAATTTTAAATTGCTGTAGGTCAGCATTGTGCTTTCTTTGCGGTGGCTTCACCATTTTATGAGGAATACAGCTTGGGCAATGCCAAGTCTGCCCACTGTAGTCAGACCTGGCAGGCAGAGTGATGGCCCTGCCTAGACTCAGAGCCTGTGCAAGAGAGACAGGTATCCCAGGCAGACAGGAGACAAGGAGCCAGGGTGCCAGTTTCCTGCAGCCTGAATAAAGATTTCTCTTTGAAATCCCTGTAACCGAACCCTGCTTCCTCTCCTGTGCAATCTCATCTCTGAGACTTGCTCTAGCAAGGTCTAGAAATGGAAGTGAGCAGAATTTGATGTGGTTGCAGACTCACCTTCTTCCAAAGCTCAAGAACATTGATGTTCAGTTTTTCAGACTGGCACAACTCCTCAAAGTGAGCTTCTAAATTCCTTCCAAGCACCCCTATCTATGTGCTATTAAATCAAAATGCTGTTTTTCAACATAAATAACTCCAATGCTTCTATGGCAAGTAAAAGACAAAGTAGGGCAATTGGAACTTGCTGTAAGACCAATATTTTTGACTCTTCTATTACTTCTTCTATCCCAAATACAGTAATGCAGAAGAAATTACAGTGCATTTTTCACCTCTTTTGCAGGGATAAAAGCCCACTTCTCCGTACTTATTAAATAAAAGGCTCATTCAAGATCCTCTGAAGAATGATTTATAAAGCATGCTAAGAACCATTACCTGCAGTCAGCCTAAAAGAATTGAAGAATAAATGGAGACAGATACAACCAAGAAAAACCCTGAAGCAAGACATTCCTTCTTTCCTGCCCTCCTCCCCAACTCCCCAAATAGCCAGAGGCTGACAGGTCCCAG